>RJWK010029870.1:10494-25127 GCA_004363435.1 Platanista minor
TTTTTTTTTTTTTTTTTTTTTTTTTTTTTTTTTTTTTTTTTTTTTTTTTTTTTTTTTTTTTTTTTTTTTTTTTTTTTTTTTTTTTTTTTTTTTTTTTTTTTTTTTTTTTTTTTTTTTTTTTTTTTTTTTTTTTTTTTTTTTTTTTTTTTTTTTTTTTTTGCGGTACGCGGGCCTCTCGCTGTTGTGGCCTCTCCCGTTGTGGAGTGCAGGCTCCGGACGCGCAGGCTCAGCGGCCATGGCTCATGGGCCCAGCCGCTCCGCGGCATGTGGGATCTTCCTGGACCAGGGCACGAACCCGTGTCCCCTGCATCAGCAGGTGGATTTTCAACCACTGCACCACCAGGGAAGCCCAACTATCCCACTTTTTTAAAAATTTCTACTTGAATGAAATTTCTTCTTCCTTCCCCTCATGTTGAGTCTATGTGTGTCTTTAAAACTGAAATGAGTGTCCTTAGGCAGCATAGTATTGGGTCTTCCCTTTTTAATCCAGCCAGCTACTCTGTGCCTTGTGATTGGTAAATTTAATCTATTTACATTTGGAGTGATTATTGATATGTAAGGACTTAAAAATTAATCCAAGGCAAAAGATAAGATGGAATTAATATCTCCATTGTTTCTTTTTCCCTCTGTTTCTGACATTTATAAATTTGTGTTTTCCATGGTGTATGTCCAGTCTTCCCTTTTTTGATGTTTTGTGAATCTCTTCTAGATTTTTGCTTTGAGGTTACCATGAGGCTCTCTTAAAACATCTCACAGACAAAGCAGTCCATTTTATGCTGATAGCAACTTATCATTGTTTTCCTATAAAGGTTTCACACTTATACTCCTCCCCTTTTATATTCTTGATGTTACTATTTATCTCTTTTATGCTGTGTATATGTTAACAAATTATAGTGGCTATAGTTACTTTGAATATTCTTTTCTTAACAAATTATAGTGGCTATAGTTACTTTGAATATTCTTTTCTTTTAAATGTTATACTACAGTTAAGTGGTTAAATCATTATTCTAATATAGAGTTACAGTTTTCTAATTCTGATAGTTTCTTTTTCACCTGTACCAGAGTGTTGTGTAGTTTAAAATAATTGTGTGTTACTGATTAGCGTATTTTCATTTCACCTTGAAGAACTCCTCTCAGCATTTCTTGCAAGTTAAGGTCTAGTGGTAAGCTCCCTCAAATTTTTATTTGTCTGACAAAGCCTTTACTTCCCCATCATATCTGAAGGATAACTCTGCCAGATAAAAATTGCCAGCCAAGAACACTTTATCTTTCCATACTTTGAATATGTCATTCTACACTCTCCCAGCCTGCAGAGTTTCTACTGAGAAGTCTACTGTTAATGTCATGGTGGTTCCTTTGTAAGTTACTTATTTTCCCCACCTGGCTGCCATTAAGTCTTTATTGATTTCTGACAGTTTTGTTATAGTGTGACTTGGAAAAGGTCTTTTTGCAATGAGATAACAGGGTGTTCTATTAGCTCCTTGGACTTATATGTCAAATTCCTTTCCCAGGTTTGTGAAGTTCTCAACTATTATTTCTTTAAATAAACGGTATGCTGCCTTCTTCCTCTCTTTTCCTTCTAGTACACCAATTATTTTATATTTGCTTCTCTGATTGAATCTGATTGCTCTTGTAGGGTTTTTTTTTTAAAATAAAAAGTAGTTCTCTCCCCTCTTGTAAATTAACTATTTCTATATTCCTATTCTCCAAGTCACTTTTTCTTTCTTTAATCTGCTCTGCCCGGTTACCAATGCTTTCTATCATATTCTTCATCTTATTCATTGAATTGTTCAGCTCCAAAATTTGTTGGTTCCTTTTTTATCATTTTGATGTCTTTGGTAAAGAGATCCTTATTTTCATTGACTTTATTCTTGAGTTCATTGAATTGCCTGAGTTTTCTTATAGCTTGTTGAATTTTTTCATGATAGCTATTTTTAATTCTTTATCAGTTAGATTACAATATTCCATTCCTTCCAGTTCCATTTCTGGAGAATATAAATTTCTTTTTGTGATACCATATTTCCTTGATTTTTTTCCCAAAGTATTTGAATATATCCATTTCTGCTTTCACATTTGAAGTAGAAGACTCCCTTTTAAGTTATGGTTTTATTTTTTAATTGAAGTATGGTTGGTGTACAGTATAGTGATTCACAATTTTTAATATACTCCATGTATAGTTATAAAATATTGGCTATATTCCCTGTGCTGTACAAAATATCCTTGTAGTTTATTTAATACATAATAGTTTGTACCTCTTAATCTCCTACCCCTATTTTGTCCCTCCCCTTTTCCCTCTCCCTACACTGGTAACCACTAGTTCTGTATATCTGTGAGTCTGCTTTTTTGTTATATTCACTAATTTGTTGTATTATTTAGTCCACATAAAAATGATACAGTATTTGTCTTTCTCTGTCTGACTTATTTCCCTTAGCATAATACCCTCCAAATCCATCCATGCTACTGCAAATGGCAAAATTTCATTTTTTATGGCTGAGTAGTATTCCATTGTACATATATACCACATCTTCTTTACCCATTTATCTGTTGATGGACACTTAGTTGCTTCCATATCTTGGCAACTGTAAATAATGCTACTATGAACATTGGAGTGCATGTATCTTTTCAAATTAGTGTTTTAAGGTTTTCCAGACATATACTCAGGAGTGGAATTGCTGAGTCATATGGTAGTTCTATTTTTGGTTTTTTGAGATGGTAGTCCTATTTTTGGTTTTTTGAGAAGCTTCTATAATGTGTCCCACAGTGGCTGCACCAATTTACATTCCTAACAACAGTGTATGAGTGTCCCCTTTTCTCCACATCCTCTCCAACATTTGTTATTTGTGTTCTTTTTGATGATAGACATTCTGAGAGTTGTGAGGTGACATCTGTAGTTTTAATTTGCATTTCCCTGATGATTAGTGATGTTGAGAATTTTTTTATGTGCCTGTTGGCCATCTGCATTTCCTTTTTGGAAAAATGTCTATTCAGTTCTTCTGCCCATTTTTTGATTGGGTTGTTTTTTTGATGTTGAGTTATATGAGCTATTTATATATGTTGGATATAAACCACTTACTGCTAATATCATTTGCAAATATTTTTCCCATTCAGTAGACTGTCTTTTCATTTTGTCGATGGTTTCCTTTGTTGTGAAAAAACTTTTAAGTTTAATTAGGTACCATTTGTTCATTTTTGCTTTTATTTCCTTTGCTTTACTAGACAGATCCAAAACAAGTATTGCTACAATTTATGTCAAAGAATATTCTGCCTATGTTTTCCTCTAGGAGTTTTATGTTATTCGGTCTTACATTTAGGTCTTTAATCCATTTTGAATTTATTTTTGTATATGGTATTAAAGAATGTTCTAATTTCATTCTTTTACATGTAGCTGTCCCGTTTTCCCAGCCCTATTTATTGAAGAGACTGTGTTTCCTCCTTTGTATATTCTTGCCTCCTTTGTTGTAGATTAATTGAACATAGGTGCGTGGGTTCATTTCTGGGCTTTCTATCCTGTTCCATTGATCTATATTTCTGTTTTTGTGCCAGTACCACACTGTTTTGATTGTTGTAGCTTTATAGTATAGTCTTAAGTCAGGGAGCATGATTCCTCCAGCTCTGTTCTTTTTTCTCAAGGTTATTTTTGTCAGGGTCTTTTGTGTTTCCATACAAATTTTTAAATTATTTGTTCTAGTTCTGTGAAAAATGACATTGGTATTTTGATACAGGTTGCATTGAATACGTAGAATGCCTTGGGTAGTATGGTTATCTTAACATTATTCTTACAATCCACAATCCAAGAACATTGTATATCTGCCTTTCCATTTATTTATGTCTTCAATTTCTTTCTTCATTGCCTTATAGCTTTCCAAATTCTAGTTTATTTTTAATTTGGATCTTACAATTCAATAGACTACTAGAAAAAAATTTTTTTATTCTAGAAGTGGTGTTACAGCTCAGCTTTGTGGTTTGTCCTACCCACATGCTCTCAGAATTTGCACAAGGAACTGGCAGTGGAGTACGGGGACATGGGCTTAGCAATTAAGGATTTGGTGGTACCCACAACCTGGTAGGTAAATCCTCGATTGGGGTACACCCGAAAGTCTGTGGGTGGATATCCTGCTGAAGTCTTTTATTTCTTTCATTTCTTTTTTTAAAATTTGTATTTTATTTTGGAGTATAGTTGATTAACAATGTTGTGGTAGTTTCAGGTATACAGCAAAGTGATTAGGTTATACATATACATGTATCTATTATTTTTCAAATTCTTTTCCCCTTTAGGTTATTAGAGAATATTGAGCAGAGTTTCCTGTGCTATACAGTAGGTCCTTGTTGGTTACTTATTTTAAATATAGTAGTGTGAACATGTCAGTCCAAACTCCCAATTTATCCCTCCCCACAACTTTTCCCCTTTGGTACCCACATATTTGTTTTCTATGTCTGAGTCCATTTCTATTTTGTAAATAAGTTCATTTGTATCATTTTTTTGGATTCCACATATAAGTTATATCATATGATATTTGTCTTTCTCTGTCTGACTTCGTTCACTTAGTATGATAATCTCCAGGTCCATCCATGTTGCTACAATGGCATTCTTTATTCTTTTCAAGGGCTGAGTAATATTTCATCGTATATATGTACCACATCTTCTTTATCCATTCCTCTGTCATTGGACATTTAGGTTGCTTCCATGTCTTGGCTATTGTAAACAGCGCTGCCATGAACATTGGGGTGCATGTATCCTTTTGAACCATGGTTTTCTCTGGATATATGCCCAGGAGTGGGATTGCTGGATCATATGTTAACTCTATTTTTAGTTTCTTAAGGAATTCCATACTGTTTTCCATAGTGGCTATACCAATTTACATTCCCACCAACAGTGTAGGAGGGTTCCCTTTTCTCTACACCCTCTCCAGCATTTATTGTTTGTAGACTTTTTGATGAGGACCATTCTGACTGGTGTGAGATGATATCTCATTGTAGTTTTGATTTGCATTTCTCTAATTAGTGATGTTGTGTATCTTTTCATGTGCCTCTTGGCCATCTGTATGTCTTTGGAGAAATGTCTATTTAGGTCTTCTTCCCATTTTCTGATTGGAGTGTTTGTTTTTTTGATATTGAGCCACATGAGCTGTTTGTAGATTTTGGAGATTAATCCCTTGTCAGTGGCATCGCTTTCAAATATTTTCTCCCAGTCTGTGGGTTGTCATTTTGTTTAAAGATTCTTTTGCAGTGCAAAAGCTTTTGAGTTAATTAGGTCCCATTTTTTATTTTTGTTTTGATTTCCATTACTTTAGGAGATGGATTCAAAAAGATATTGCTGTAATTTATGTCAAAGAGTGTTCTGCCTATGTTTTCCTCTAAGTGTTTTATAGTATCCACTCTTACATTTAGGTCTTTAATCCATTTTGAATTTATTTTTGTGTATAGTGTTAAAGAGTGTTCTAAGTTCATTATTTTGCACATAGCTGTCCAGTTTTCCTAGTAGCATTTACTCAAGAGACTGTCTTTTCTCCATTGTATAGTCTTGCCTCCTTTGTCATAGATTAATTGACCATAAATGTGTGGGTTTATTTCTGGGCTTTCTATCCTGCTCCACTGAGCTATATTTCTGTTTTTGTGCCAGTACCATACTGTTTTGATGTCTGTAGCTTTGTAGTATAGTCTGAAGTCAAGGAGCCTGAGTCCTCCAGCTCTGTTTTTCTTTCTCAAGATTGCTTTGGCTATTCAGGGTCTTTCATGTCTGCATACAAATTGTAAAAATTTTTGTTCTAATTCTGTGAAAAATGCCATTGGTAATTTGATAGGGATTGCATTGAATCTGTAGATTGCCTTGGGAAGTATAGTTATTTTGACAATATTGGTTCTTCCAATCCAAGAGCATGTTATATCTCTCTGTTTCATCTTGAATTGCTTTCATCAGTGTGTTATAATTTTCTGAGTACAGGTCTTTTGCCTCCTTAGGTAGGTTTATTCCTAGGTATTTTATTCTTTTTGATGTGATGGTAAATGGGATCGTTTCTTTAATTTCTCTTTCTGATCTTCCATTGTTAGTGTAGAGAAATGCAACAGATTTCTCAGAACCTCCTACTGAAGTCTTAAAACTGACAGCAAAAATCTTATTCTTGAAAGACAGCCTACTTCCCTTTTATCTCCCTCCTCCTAGTCAGAGAGGTCCTGACTCAGACTTCTGAGAACCGTGTCCCTCCATCTGAAACCTGCACAAATGGAACAGCCAAGCAGTCACTCGCCACCTTTGTTTTCCTCCTCCTCTGTGGGAGAGGTTTCTGCTTTCCACAACCTTTGCCAACGAGGTCATAGCAGATGCCACCAAAAGCCTAGCACCTTGCAGTGTCACTCTGTGCAGGTACTGCCTTGGTGAATTTTTCCCTCCCCTCTACCTCTAAACCTGATGTGTATGAAAATAAGGGACAATCCAGAAAAGGAAAGAAAGCCTACCCAAGCCCCCAGCTATGCTTTTTCAAGGTTCTTTTGAAGTTACAGAATTGTCTGTGGGGAACTGCATCTCAGGATTTGAAGACGGCAAGATAATGAGTTGCCTATGGAAGACTAGAAAATAAACAGCAAGTCAAAACAAGACTGGTAACATGTCTGATTCAGGAATGATCACCTAGTCTCTCTGAGAAGGAGATTGCTTTAAGAATGAGTATTCGAAACTACACTCAGTGTCAAAATATAGTTAAAGTGTAATAGAAAGTAAATATTTATATTTCAATTTTTTGAAATATAATCAATTAACTATATACCTACTACCTTATATTTGCCTGGCACTGTTCTAGGGACTGCTGATATGGAATTTCCTATTTCTTGGATCTTACACTTTAAAGGAGGAGAAATACATAAAAGTTACTAAACCAACTAACCCTCAAAATAGTTTCAGAAAGTGATAAATAAGTGAGGAAAACAGATTGTACAAAGTGAGATAAAGAGACACAGCCAATGGAATAGGACTACTTTCTTTAGATTAGAGGATGATGAAAGATCTGAGAGAATAATATTTGATATGAGACATGAAAGGAGAAGGGAAAACAAAGGAGGATTGTTCCCTCTGCCTGAGACAAATACTCCAAGAGATTTAAGCTGGAATGAATTTGTTATGTTCAACAAAAGAAGAGGCGGGCTTCCCTGGTGGCGCAGTGGTTGAGAGTCCGCCTGCCAACGCAGGGGACACAGGTTCGTGCCCCGGTCCGGGGAGATCCCACATGCCGCGGAGTGGCTGGGCCCATGAGCCATGGCTGCTGAGCCTGCGCTCCGCAACGGGAGGGGCCATAACAGTGAGAGGCCCGCGTACCTCAAAAACAAAAAAAAACAAAAAGAAGAGGAAATAAGGGAGGCTCTAATGCAGTGACAAACAGAGAAGTATAAAATGAGGGCACAAAATAGGTTGGTAGTTAGTTGATATTGTAAAGCACTGGTTATCAAACTGAAGCAAATATGGAGAATTTAAAACATAAACACACAACCAGATTGCTGGGGTACCATTCTAGATCTTCTAATTCAGTTGGTCTGGTGTGAGGCCTCAAATTTTCATTTTTTAAAATTTTTGTTGAAATATAGTTGATTTACAATGTTGTATTAGTTTCAGGTGTACAGAAAAGCGATTCAGTTATATAGTATATATACATGTGTGTATATATATATATATTCTTTTTTAGATTCTTTTCCATTATAGGTTATTATAAGATATTGAGTATAGTTCCCTGCGCTATACAGTAAGTCCTTGCTGGTTATCTATTTTATATATAGTAGAGCGTATATTTTAATCCCAAACTCCTCATTTATCCCCCCTTCCCCTTTGGTAATCACACATTTGTTTTCTATGTCTGAGTCCATTTCTGTTTTGTAACTAAGTTCATCTGTATCATTGTTTTGGATTCCATATATAAGCGATATCATATGATATTTGTCTTTTTCTGTCTGACTTCCTTCACTTAGTATGATAATCTCCAGGTCCATCCATGTTGCTGCAATGGCATTCTTTCATTCATTTTTATGGCTGAGTAATATTTCATTGTATATATATACCACATCTTCTTTATCTGTTCGTTTGTCGATGGACGCAGGTTGCTTCTATGTCTTGGCTATTGTACATAGTGCTGCTATGAACATTGGGGTGTATGTATCTTTTCAAATTAGAGTTTTCTCCAGTCTAGTAGGGGGATCACTGGATCATATGGCAACTCTATTTTTAGTTTCTTAAGGAATTCCATACTGTTCTCCATAGTGTCTGCACCAATTTACATTCCCACCAACAATGTAGGAGGCCTCCTTTTTCTCCATACCCTCTCCAGTATTTACTATTTGTAGACTTTTTGATGATGTCCATTCTGGTGGGTGGAAGTGATACTCCACTGTAGTTTTGATTTGCCTCTTTCTAATAGGGTTGTTGAGCATCTTTTCATATGTCTGTTGCCCATCTGTAAGTCTTTTTTTGAGAAATGTATATTTAGATCTTCTGCACATTTTTTGATTGGGTTGATTTTTTTTGATGTTGAACTGTATGAACTGTTTGTATATTTTGGAAATTAATCCCTTGTTGGTTGCATTGTTTGCAGATATTGTCTCCCATTCCATAGGTTTTTTTTCTTTTTGGTTTTGTTTATGGTTTCCTTTGCTGTGCAAAAGCTTTTAAGTTTAATTATATCCGATTTGTTCTTATTTCCATTACTCTAGGAGATGGTGCTAAAAAATATTGCTACTATTTATGTCAAAGACTGTTCTGAATATGTTTTCCTCTAGGAGTTTGAGTATCCAGTCTTACATGTAGGTCTTTAATCCATTTTGAGTTTATTTTTGTATATGGTGTTAGTGTTCTAATTTCATTCTTTTACATGAAGCTGTCCGGTTTTCCCAAAACCACTTGTTGAAGAGACTGCCTTTCCTCCACTGTATATTCTTGCTTTCTTTGTTGTAGATTAATTGACAAGTGTGTGGGTTTATTCTGGGAAAATTCTGCAAATTTTCATTCCTAATGAGTTCCCAGGTAGTGCTGATGCTTCTGGTCTGAAGACCCACCTGGTGGACTAATGGTGTAGATCTTTGAACACAGGACAGGAAATTTGCATTTATCATATTGTTCCTAAGTGTAATGGAAAGACAGTAGGTAACTTGGAGCAATAGCCCCTGAATGAAGAATAAATTGGAGGAAGGGATTGAAGAATGAATGTATATTATATGCTCAACCTATTTTTATCTTTGGCTCTAAAACCTGTCTCCTGTAGATGGCATAGATTTATTTAGAGCCTGTGTTTTCTTCTTTTCTTTTTTTATACCAGTCTGACAACATCTGTCTTTTGATTGGATTGTTTTATCCATTTAATGTTTTATTGATATGGTTGGATTTAAGTCTGCCATTGTGCTTCTTTGTTCTATATGTCTCATTATTAATTTGTTCCTCTATTCACTAATTTCTATTATTTTTTTTTTTAAAGCTTTGCTTATCTGCTGGTGCCTGACTTACTTCCTCCCCTATGTGACAGAGGATGTCACAAGCCTGCATCTGGACATTAATTAATTTATTTTTGCTGTGTTGGGTCTTCGTTTCTGTGTGAGGGCTTTCTCCTAGTTGTGGCAAGCGGGGGCCACTCTTCATTGCGGTGTGCGGGCCTCTCTTGTTGAGGAGCACAGGCTCAGTAGTTGTGGCTCACGGGCCTAGTTGCTCTGCAGCATGTGGGATCCTACCAGACCAGGGCTTGAACCTGTGTCCCCTGCATTAGCAGGCAGATTCTCAACCACTGCACCACCAGGGAAGCCCACTAATTTGTATTAAGTGGATATTTTCTAGTATAACATTTTAATTTCCTTAATAATTTTTAACTGTTTTTTGAGTTATTTTCTTAGGAGTTGCTTTAGGGTCTAGAAAGCATAGAATACTAAATTAGATTAGATGTAACACACTGGTGTTACCTCCCAGTTTTATAACCTCTGCTCCAGTGAAGGGTATAAAACTATTTGAACATAGTTACAACTCTGCATGGCAGAAGTGGTGCCTGCTATGTGAGGAGACATGCTAGGAAACTACTTTGATTATCTAGGCTAGAGATTTTAGACTAAGATTGTACTGGGAGAGGTAGAGAAAGGATAGATTCAGAATGTGTTATGGAGATAGAATCAATAAATTTGCTAGTGTAAATAATAGTAATTTACAAATATGCAAAAAAGGTTTGAGAAAGAATGAATTAGATTAGATATCCAAATAAAGCAGGTATTAGGTTATATGTATTTTGAGTTCAATAAAGAGGTAGAGTCTAGATATATACACTTGGAAGTCACTGGCATAGAGATTATATATTTAAAGCCATAAACAAGATTTTCTAGAGGAAATGTACCTATTAAAAAGAGAAGTCTGGTCAAGATCTGAGTCCCAGTGGCTCACTATCTTTAGAGGATAAGAGGCAGCTGACAGTTAAAGGGAACACCTTAAATATGTATTGTCATGAAACCCAAGAGAAGATAGCATTACTAGAAGAAGAGTGATGAACTGTGCCAAATATTTCTGACTTTTCAAGTAAGAGAAACAAATGTTACCAAGGTCATTTGTGACTTTGAAAGCAACAGTTTCAAGTACTATCATTTTACTTGGTCCAGATGTTGTAATTGCTTTAACAAGTAGAATGTGGGGGTGGGGGAGTGATGCTATATGTCTTCCAAAGATAAGTCACAAAAGAATACATGGTTTCTTCATGGCTATCTTTCTGTCAGGACACTCTTAATGTGAAGAATCCTGAACCATCCCACCTTAGAGAAGACCATGTGGAGAGAAACAAGACCCCCAGATTATAGTTGCCAGATTTGTAAGTGAACTAGCCTTCAGATGATTTCAGCCCCCAGCCTTCATACTTCTAGCTGAGAACCCATTCATTAGGGAGGAGTAACAGGCCATCCCTGCAGTACTTTTTCCAAAGTCATGACCCTACCTTAATGGTCACTCAGCCATTGGTCGGTGCTGCAATGGACCCCAATCCCAAGCAAAAACTCAATGAGCAACTGTCAGTGGGCCCATTCAACCAACAGTAGGCAAAGTGGTCATCAGGTGGAGAGTAAGAGGCAAGTTATTAAAAACAACTTGTTATACAGTGGTTATTGACCTAGTTTTATGAAAACAATTGTTTTGTCTTCTTTCTCTCCAAAGATGTTTTACTGAATTTTATTTCTTATTTATATATTTGGATTGTCTCCCAATCAGTGATTTTCTTTTCCTTTGTTGTAAACATCAATGCTTCAGGGAGAGAAACCCGGAAGTCAAATGGAATTAATGGAATTTGATGTTCATCTTGTCATTTATCAGTTAAATCTAGTTATCCATACTTCTAGAGCATATAGCTAATATTTTATAATGTGTATAATGCATATACATCTATGTGCAAAATGTGTATTTGGTGTATAATTACACTTAAATACTCTGTCATGCTAGATAACAATACAGATGTTACACAACTGCAAATGGAATTACATCTGATGATGTGAGCAGCAGAAGGGAGAAACTACAGTTCTACAATGAGAAGGATGAAAGAAAATTTGCACCAAAAATGAGAAACACAGTCGTTGAAGAGAAACAGAACAATAAGGAGCAAAACATTTACTTACTTACTGTGCTTAGTGAAGAATTGATTTTCTATTCTACCACTACATTTCCAGCATGAGCATTTTCCCTTGCATTAAGTGTAGTTCAATAAATTTTCTTTAAATGATTGATTTTCCTTTTCTAATTCCATTCCTGAAAAGTCATAGATCACAATAATAACTTCAGGAAGGTTCTGAGCTTAATTTGATCAGATCTAAGTGGAACTTCAATGCATTATCTCATATTCTGAATCTACTTTACTTTACTGTAGCTCTCCAAATTCAAATTGTCAGGAGTCGGGGAGATTGCTGAGCATAGCATCTTTTACCCCAGATAAACATATATTGGAAAATAAGCATCAAGAAATATCAAAACAGAGGAGGGCCAAAGGAGGATAGTGAGGAGGAAAAGATTGCTGTAGCTCTCAGTTGAAAGCAGTCATCAAAAAGTAGATAGGCTTGATTTGTGACCCAAGATATGATCTATCCTGGAGAATGTTCCATGAGCACTTGAGAAAAATGTGTATTCTCTTGTTTTTGGATGGAATGTCCTATAAATATCAATTAAGTCCATCTTGTTTAATGTATCATTTAAAAAGTGGGGTGTCAAAGTCCCCTACTATGAATGTGTTACTGTTGATTTCCCCTTTTATGGCTGTTAGTAGTTGCCTTATGTATTGAGGTGCTCCTGTGTTGGGTGCATAAATATTTACAATTGTTATATCTTCTTCTTGAATCAACCCCTTGATCATTATGTACTGTCCTTCTTTGTCTCTTCTAATAGTCTTTATTTTAAAGTCGATTTTGTCTGATATGAGAATTGCTACTCCAGCTTTCTTTTGGTTTCCATTTGCATGAAATATCTTTTTCCATCCCCTTACTTTCAGTCTGTATGTGTCTCTAGGTCTGAAGTGGGTCTCTTGTAGACAGCATATATATGGGTCTTGTTTTTGTATCCATTCAGCCAGTCTGGGTCTTTCGGTGGGAGCATTTAATCTGTTTACATTTAAGGTGATTATTGATATGTATGTTCCTCTTCCCATTTTCTTAATTGTTTTGGGTTTGTTATTGGAGGTCTTTTCCTTCTCTTGTGTTTCTTGCCTAGAGAAGTTCCTTTAGCATTTGTTGTAAAGCTGGTTTGGTGGTGCTGAACTCTCTCAGCTTTTGCTTGTCTGTAAAGGTTTTAATTTCTCCATCAAATCTGAATGAGATCCTTGCTGGGTAGAATAAAATTGCTTGCAGGTGATTCTCCTTCATCACTTTAAATATGTCCTGCGCTTGAAGAGTTTCTGCTGAAAGGTCAGATGTTAACCTTATGGGGATTCCCTTGTGTGTTGTTTGTTGCTTTTCCCTTGCTGCTTTTAATATGTTTTCTTTGTATTTAATTTTTGATAGTTTGATTAGTATGCACCTTGGCGTGTTTCTCCTTGGATTTATCCTGTATAGGACTCTGTGCTTCCTGGACTTTATTAACTATTTCTTTTCCCATATTAGGGAAGTTCTCAAGTATAATCTCTTCAAATATTTTCTCTGCAGTACATGGGCCTCTCCCATTGCAGAGCACAGGCTCAGCGGCCATGGCTCATGGGCCCAGCCGCTCCACAGCATGTGGGATCTTCCCGGACCGGGGCATGAACCCATGTCCCCTGCATCGGCAGGCGGACTCTCAACCACTGTGCCACCAGGGAAGCCCATCAGTCCCTTTCTTTTTCTCTTCTAGAGATAAACCCACACACATATGGTCACCTCATCTTTGATAAAGGAGGCAGGAATGTACAGTGGAGAAAGGACAGCCTCTTCAATAAGTGGTGTTGGGAAAACTGGACAGGTACATGTAAAAGTATGAGACTAGAACACTGCCTAACACCATACACAAAAATAAGTTCAAAATGGATTAAAGACCTAAATGTAAGGCCAGACACTATCAAACTCTCAGAGGAAAACATAGGCAGAACACTCTATGACATAAATCACAGCAAGATTCTTTTTGACCCACCTCCTAGAGAAATGGAAATAAAAACAAAAATAAACAAATGGGACCTAATGAAACTTCAGAGCTTTTGCACAGCAAAGGAAACCATAAACAAGATGAAAAGACAACCCTCAGAATGGGAGAAAATATTTGCAAATGAAGCAACTGACAAAGGATTAATCTCCAAAATTTACAAGCAGCTCATACAACCCAATCCAAAAATGGGCAGAGGACCTAAATAGACATTTCTCCAAAGAAGATATACAGACTGCCAACAAACACATGAAAGCATGCTCAACATCATCAAAAAAATCTACCAACAATAAATGCTGGAGAGGGTGTGGAGAAAAGGGAACACTCTTGCACTGCTGGCGGGAATGTGAATTGGTACAGCCACTATGGAGAACAGTATGGAGGTTCCTTAAAAAACTACAAATAGAACTATCAGATGACCCAGCAATCCCACTACTGGGCATATACCCTGAGAAAACCATAATTCAGAGTCATGTACCACAATGTTCATTGCAGCTCTATTTACAATAGCCAGGACATGGAAGCAACTTACGTGTCCATCGACAGATGAATGGATAAAGAAGATGTGGCACATATATACAATGGAATATTATTCAGCCATAAAAAGAAACGAAATTGAGTTATTTGTAGTGTGGTGCATGGACCTAGAGTCTGTCATACAGAGTGAAGTAAGTCAGAAAGAGAAAGACAAATACCGTATGCTAAACACATATATATGGAATCTAAGAAAAATAGAAATGTGAAAAAACTAGGGGCAAGACAGGAATAAAGACAGACCTACTAGAGAATGGACTTGAGGATACGGGGAGGGGGGACGAAGTGAGAGAGTGGCATGGCCATATATACACTACCAAATGTAAAACAGATAGCTAGTGGGAAGCAGCCGCATAGCACAGGGAGATCAGCTCGGTGCTTTGTGACCACCTGGATGGGTGGGATAGGGAGGGAGATGCAAGAGGGAAGAGATATGGGAACATATGCATATGTATAACTGATTCACTTTGTTATAAAGCAGAAACTAACACACCATTGTAAAGCAATTATACTCCAG
>RJWK010029871.1:0-25018 GCA_004363435.1 Platanista minor
TTTTTTTTTTTTTTTTTTTTTTTTTTTTTTTTTTTTTTTTTCCGGTACACGGACCTCTCACTGCTGTGGCCTCTCCCGTTGTGGATCACAGGCTCTGGACGCGCAGGCTCAGTGGCCATGGCTCAGGGAACCAGCTGCTCTGTGGCATGTGGGATCTTCCCGGACCGGGGCACGAACCCGTGTCCCCTGCATCGGCAGGCGGACTCTCAACCACTGCGCCACCAGGGAAGGCCCTATTTTTCATCTTAATAGGATATATTTCAGGTATATTGCAGGATTATCATAAATGGCCTTCTTCTTGACTTTAAAGGTCCGATGCCAAGTAGAGGTTTTCCAAAATTAGGATTTTCTAGGGTCAGCATAATATCAGTAGGATTCTTTCTTATTATTCCTTTTGGAAATGATAAATTGAAAAGCTCACAATAGTATACTTTCCATTTCTTCCCTCCAGGCCTTTATATAATTGCAGAATTCTTACATGCATATTAAACTTATACATATATTATTTAGGTCTACATTCATTATAAACCCACAGTATAGTGTCTCAGTTTAAATAAAATTTTGATACATAGAGCTTTACATATGAAACTAAGGAAATGCTCAATAAATATTAATTTTTAGAGCTTGTATTATATGTCTTGCCTCCTAGAATAGTTTAAAAGTAAAAGTAGCATTTTGTATAAAACACAACAAAATAAAGTGCCCCCAAAATATACTCAAAAAGAGTTGAGTTCTAATACAATTTTAATAAAAATTATCTTAATGTCTAATAAAGATGAACGTAAAAATATGAAGTTTACATACATACACACACAAACCTTGAATGTATCATAAGAAACTCTATATCTTCATATCTTTTAATTACATCTCTGGTTCTTTCCTTACCATTGGTTTGGCATTTGAAGGATTCCTTCGTAGTAGCTATGACTTGATATCTTGCAGGAGTGCATACACTATTAACACAGCCCCAAAACCTGCTGCCATGTAGGAAATTCTCTCCTTCTTTTCCACAGACTCAGGAGAAATTGGGGGAAAAGTCACTGAAAATGACCATTTATTGACCCAATATCACAAACTAAAAACACGAAATCTGCTCCTTCTACTTTCATCCTCATCCCTGATGATATCAAGTATGAAACAGGTCATCACATTAGATCTATGAGATTTGAAGGAGATTTGCACATTAATATACAAAGCGTATCTGATGAAAGTACATTTCCTTTTTTAAATCTACTGAGACCTAAAAATACACAAAAATACAGTATTTGATTTGATTTGCACATGAAATTTTATGGACACATAAAGAGTGTCTGTTAGCAACTGATTTCTCTTAAAGGTAAGAATTTGGCATGTTGATCTGGCTTGCATAATTTCTGAGGAAGAGGCTCTACAATGGTATTATTCCTAACAAAAATAACATGAATTCTAAGTATTTTTAAGATAGGGAATATATAGTATTGTTCTTTATGTTCTCCACAGACCACCCCCCCGCCCCAGCACAATACAGCATGTGGAGTAGGTGCTCACTATTTGTTAAATACCTAAATCTGCAGGTCTGTGATAGAGGCCTGTTTCTTTTCACTTGCTTTACATACCTCCAGTATGTTTCTTTTTACTTGCTTACTGATTGACTTTATTTACTATATTTGGATCAATTCTTTCAAAACATTCAACTTAAAACATCAGAGTCCTTATTATGATTCTACAAGACATCCAAACCTCAAAGATTTCTGTATTTTGTATAGTGGCATATATAGAGCAGGCCACTGTAATGCTCCATCACTCACCTTTCCCTCTGATGAACAAAATGGTTTAGCAAAGTTAAGATGCAGATAAGATTTAAGTGCTTTTCATTTATTTGTTTCTTTTTGTCCTAATTCCATAGGTGAACTCATGAATGTGGGCAAGCTAAATATTCAAATTACAGTGTCAGGTGCATAGTTATACATAGGTGCTCAATAAATATTGCACTTGATAAAAATGTTAAAACGGGTGGTGTAAGATTTACTCTATTGAATGTGACCTATCACACTGTCTTCCTCCTGAGTTTCCAGTGGATTCTTTTTCCTTATTTACTATAATTCCTTATTCTTTTAAAGCCTTCAATTTAAAACAGTGAATTGCATTTATCATATTCATGACTAAAGCATGGCATCTTTTCATCTTCTTTCTTGTTCTGGTTGCTGTGGAAATGAAGATGTTAACATATTTACAGAGCTGCCTTGGACAGTTTCACAGGTTGACCAATGCTCAACTCCAGACAAGGATTTAAGCCAGCTACTCCAGTGGGTGGCTGAAGTTTAATTCCGTGGGAAAACTCTGGGAAATGGTTCAACATGCATGCCTCAGAATTGTCCCAACTTTGGAGTGAGGAAGCTGTAGTATTTATATACCAACTGCTGAGACGAGTTATTGGATGACGGCTGTTAGGGTGGGTGTGGGAGTGTTGATTCCTTGGTACCTTGGCCTGCTGGAAGCAAGGGCTGGTGCCTTCTGTCATTCTGGGATGGGGTGGGGAATGGAGGAAAGGAGTCCCCAAGGGCGGTTTCAGACACTGAGAGTGGAAGTTGGCCAGAACACAACAAAAGGCCTAAGCACTACGGAGTCTACTACAATCCCCTAGAGTTGGGTAGATATAGCCCTTACAACAGCATGTGGTGCTTTGTGCGTATATTTAACTTTATTTAGTCTAGGCAAGTTATTAAATATTGTATTTATTTTTTATGGTGACTGGCAGTGTTCAATGTCCAAGTATTATTTGACAAACGTTGCATTATACAATACTATCTGCTTGGACTAAATGTATTAAGAGCTATCATCCTGACTTTTGACATATAATGCACTTTAAAAGTTTCTATTGATTTCTTTTTTTTTTCTCTGTAGACATCCTAAATATGTTTTCTGAATTCAACCCTATTTGATTCTCTAGGGTATAACCATGGTTTTATTACCTTATATTTCTTTAACATTTTTCCTCCCATCCCCAAGTACTTATTATAAATGTAATACATGGTCATAATAAAAAAAAGCAAACTGGCTTTAAGAGTATAATCATTACCTTCACTACAATTCCCCATTACTGTCAACCATCAGAGGCAGATAGACTTAATATTCTGGCTCCAACATTTACTATTTGTGTGACCTTGGGCAAAGTATGTTACCTGTCTGTGCCTCAATTTCCTCAGCTGTAAAACATGGACAATAAATTTCCATACCTCACAGGCATGTTTAGAGAATTTATGGATATAATCTAGGCAAAGCTTTTAGGACAGAGGCTAGCACATAGTGTGTGTTTTGCAAATGTTAGCTATTTTTATGTCTCCTTCCCACATATGTAACCACGTATGTCAGCTTTTTTTTCTACACAAGTGCAAAACAATATAAGCAATTCTGACATTTGCTTCTATATACATGTGCTTTGTTCTTTTTAACAATTGCATTGTATTTGCAAAACAATTGCATTAGTTATCCATTATGAACCATTTCATAGTTTTACAATGCTTGTCACTATTTATAAGGTAATTACCTAAATAAATTGAAAAATTGGATTTTTGTACTATTGTATTGCTTTTTCTTCCTGTCAGATTGTCTGATGTTCAGGATTAGGCATACATTTGGAATTTGTTCACTTTATTATAAGAGTCCATATACCTCTGGACTCTGAAGGTTATTGCTTATGAATACTTGTCTTATAAGATATATATAGATAGAATCTATTGTATTAATTAGGATTAGGTTTGTTTACAAGTAATAGAAATCAAAAGAACAGTAGTTAAACAAGACAAAATATTATTTTTTATGTAGAAGTGTATATATTCTGTGTAAATGGTACCCTTAGAGTTGTGCAAAGCACAACTTGTGAGGTCCAAGAAGACTATTCCACCTTCAGCCATTACATCTGCTTTCCAACAGCAGGAAGAGAAATGAACAAAGAAGAGAGGTCCAAGGAGACACCAACTACATTTATTAATGTGTGTAGTAAAATTCACAGAACATAAAATTTACCATTTTAATCATTTTTCTCACTGTTGTGGCCTCTCCCGTTGCGGAGCACAGGCTCCGGACGCGCAGGCTCGGCGGCCATGGCTCACGGGCCTAGCCGCTCCGCGGCATGTGGGTTGTTCCCAGACCGGGGCACGAACCCGTGTCCCCTGCATCGGCAGGCGGACTCTCAACCACTGCACCACCAGGGAAGCCCATGTACTGAAAGATTTTTATATGCTCAGCTCTGCAGAGTAAAAATGAATACAAGTTTATTAGCTAATTTTCAAAGTGGGATAAAGTATTTGTGATATGCAAAGTGATCCTGGTATTAACAGTAGAGATAAAAGAAAGCAGTATTGGGCTTCCCTGGTGGCGCAGTGGTTGAGAGTTCACCTGCCGATGCAGGGGACACGGGTTCGTGCCCCGGTCCGGGAAGATCCAACATGCCGCGGAGCGGCTGGGCCCGTTAGCCATGGCCGCTGAGCCTGCGTGTCCGGAGCCTGTGCTCCGCAACGGGAGAGGCTGCAACAGTGAGAGACCCGCGTAACGCAAAAAAAAAAAAAAAAAAAAAAAAAAAACAAGAAGGCAGTATTAATGGCAACATTATTTGTTGATAATACCATATTTCCTTGATCTGACTGCTTTGTTCATTCATTCATTTAATTCATGATTCAAAGCTGTGGCTCCACATTATCTGATACTTGCTGGACATAACCTAAGCCCCATTTTAATCATTTTTAAGTGTATGGTTAGTTTAGTCACATTAAGTACATTCACATGGTTGTGCAATCATCACCATCCATATCCAGATTACTTTTCAATCTTCCCAAAGAGAAACTCTGTACCCATTAAACAATAACTCCTCAGTCTCGGGATTTCCCTGGAGGCACAGTGGTTGGGAATCCTCCTGCCGATGCAGGGGACACGGTTTCGATCCCTGGTCCTGGAGGATCCCACATGCCGCAGAGTGACTGAGCCCGTGCACCACAGCTGCTGAGCCTGCGTTTCAGAGCCCGCGACTAAAACTACTGAAGCCCGCATGCCTAGAGCCCGTGCTCCCAACAAGAGAGGCCACTACGAGAAGCCCGAGCACCTCAAGGAAGAGTGGCCCTCGCTCGCCCAGCTAGAGAAAGCCCACGTACAGCAACGAAGGCCCGACGCAGCCAAAAATAGAAAACAAAACAAAATTCCCCAGTCTCCCCTCTCCCCAGCTCCTGGCAACCACCATTCTACTTTCTGTCTCTATGAATGTGACTGTGCTATGTACCATATATGAGTGGAATCACACAGTATTTGTCTTTTTTGTGACTGGCATTTTTCACTTAACGTAGTGTTTTCTAGGCTCATCCATGTTGTAGCATATGTCAGAATTTCCTTCCTTTCCTTCCTTTTAAGGCTGAATAAACTATATTTTGTTTATTCATTTATCCAACTTGAGTTGCTTCCACCTTTTGGCTATCGTCAATAATGCTGCTAAGAAACATGGGGGTCCAAATATGTTTGGGTCCTTGCTTTTAATTCTTTTGGGTATGTACCCACAAATGGAATTGGTAGACCATATGGTAAGTCTATTTTTAACTTTTTGAGGAAAGGTCGTTCTGTTTTCCATAGCAATCTTACCATTTTACATTCCTACCAGCAGTGCACAAGGGTTCTAATTTCTCCATATCCTCACCAACATTTGTTATTTTCTGGTGTTTTGAAAATAGCCATCCTAATGCTCATGAGGCAGTATCTCGTGGTTTTTATTTTTCATTTCCCTAAAGATAAGTGATGTCGAGCATCTTTTCATGTACTTGTTGGCCATTTGTATATCTTCCTTAGAAAGATGTCTATTTAACTCCTTTGTCCATTTTTCAATTGGATTGTTTTCTTGTTGTTCACTAGTTGTAAGAGTTCTTGATATATTCTGCGCATTAACTCCTCATCAGATATGTGATTTGCCAATATTTTCTCCCATTCCATGGGTTGCCTTTTCACTCTGTTGATAATATCATCTGATGCATAAAAGTATTACATTTTGATGTAATCCAATTTATTTGTTTTTTCTTCTATTGCTTGTGCTTTGGTGCAAGAAATCATTACCAAATCCAATGTCATGAAGCTTTCCTCCCATGTTTTCTTTTAAGAGCTTTATAACTTTTGCTTTTATGTTTAGGTCTTTGATCCATATTGGATTAATTTTTTAAAATGTGTTAGATAAGGGTCCAATTTCATTCTTTTACATATGGATATCTAGTTTTCCCGACACCGTTTGTTTTAAAGATACCAACTACCTTTTGTAGAAAGGGTCTTGTAAACTGCCACATAAGACTTTTATGTACATCCCACTGGCCAGAACTTAGTCAGAGGGTTACGTTTAGCTGCAAGGAAGGCTGACAAATGAAGTGGGTAAAAGCTATTTTAATTAAAAATAAAATTAAAAACAATTTTTGTCTTTTCCTTTTCTTCTTTTGATTATCTTGAAGACGCTATAAAAATAGTGTTGTCCAAAGATGTATGTTCAGGTATCTGCATTAATTTTGAGAGCTGGACTGTTGCATTTTATGCAGGTGATATATTCTTGAAGATCTGGTATAATATCCCAATAGGAATGAATGTAAAATAAATGGTGGTGGTGGAAGTGGGAGGGCTGGAATCCTTTTTCAGAGCCTATGAATCTATTATAGTGATATTGATCTTGCAGCTGAGTCACCAGTATTTTTTTTCCATTATTTTTGCCCAGATACTAGAGGGTTTTTAAAGGTTAAAGATGTATCTGCTGCATTTAAGTGTCTCAGCATCATTTCCAATATTTTGCAGTAAGCCCTACTCTAAACAAACAATACTGGCTATTGAGGAGCTTTGCCTTCCTCAGAGCGCTTTATCACATTTAACTTCTATTCCAAAGTTACTAATATGCGAGCGAGTTTTCAAGCACCAATATCAGCATTTGATGGCATTGTTTGGGCTATTAAAAACAATTTTACATTAAAATAATGGCAAGTGTTAAATTGAAAAATAGTTACCAAAATTATTCCATTCCAAACCATACAAATGTGGTGTTCATGAAGGATAGGCAGCCATTTCTGTTGAGCAGTTGTGGTGACAAAAACATGAAAAATATTTACTTGTGTACCAACTCTGAAATCATGCAATTTTAAATAATTACACAATTCTTGGTATTTAAAAAAATTTTTTAAATCAACATCTAAAATGAGACTATGTTAATATTTTTGTTGTGCTACTTCAAATTTGCATAAAGGGGTTCCACACTATATCTAGTATCTTGGTGAGGTGATGAAAGAGAAACAGATATGTGAAGTGTATAATCACTTAGTTTAAAAGTCCTACTTTTTAAGGAAGCCTATTTGCTCTAAAATACTGGGGGTGGAGGTGGGAGTGAGGGGGGATTATAGATGGAACAAAATTGTCCATAGGTTGTAATTATTGAAGTGATGGGTAATGGAAGTTAATTGTATTATTTTCTTTAGTGTATGTTTGAAGATTTCTGTGATGAAAAGTTAAAAATAAATAAAGAAGGCTTGTTTGTTTACAGGAACTTAGACGTAATTGGACTGGTTTTCTCTGTCTTCATTTTTTATTAGAAAAATAGAAAAAATGATTGAGGGGCAGTTTAGCACACATACCTTGGTCAGACACATCTTTTGAAAGGGACAGGTATTGTTTATAAAATTAACCACCCTGAAAAAAATGAGGAGATTTTCACTGGCTAATTCTAAACTTGAACACTCAATAGAAACTTTCTGTGGAAGGAGGTAAACCCCACTGATATTGAATGATGAATGAGAACTCTAACTCTGGCATCGTGGACTCAGGTGAAGGGCTGTGAGTAATTCCTGCTAATAGACAGCAACCAAGGAAAGGAATTATATTTAAGTCCTGGGATTCACCCTCCTAGCTTTCCCTTTAGACTCAGAGAATTAATTGTTTCTTCCGTTCACAGTTAACTTCCACATCTGAGCTGTTGATCACATCTATTTCATCTCCTCTGGGATTTTACTACATCAACTATTCCTGTATTCTTGCTCTCATATACTCAGTCTTTCTATCTACTAGCCTCTTCCCCATAGTATGGAAGTGTGTTCAGATTTCTTGTAACTTCCCACGTGCCTCTAGCTAAGATTATTCTAGCCCCCTTTCTCCTTCTATTCCTAAACAGTTCTTCAAAATTATTGTATTTACTCATGTTCTCCAATTTCTCAACTTTATCTTACCATAATTAGACTACAGTCACCATATCCCTGCAACTGCAATGATAAAGACCACTAATTGCCTAATCAACAAATCCAATGGCCAGTTTTAAGTCCTTGACTTATTTAATATCTCTAATTGCTTGCTTAAAAATTAAGAGCCAGACACAGTTTTACGTACTTTACAAATATTAGCTCAGTTAAGCCTAGAAAAATCCTATGAGGTAGGTACCATTATAATCTCCATTTTGTAGCTAAACACAGGGAGAAAGAGAGATTGACTAATTTGTCCTGGATCACCACCATCTACTCCTATATTCCTTTAATGTTTTTGTTTGGTTGATTGGTTTCTGAAATGACCCCCTGGGATAGTCAGAATAATCCTCCCCAGCCCCGCCCCCACCATTTCCTAATCCCTGGAATCTGTGAGTATGTAAGGTTACATGGCAAAGGGAAATTAAGGTTGCAAATAGAATTAAGATGACTAATCAGCTGATACGGAGAATAGCTTGGATTATCCAGGTGAACCCACTATAATCACAAGCGTCCTGAAAAGTGGAAGAAGGAGGCAGAAGGAGAGAGTCAAAGAAGGTGTGTGAAAACAGAAGCAAGATCAGAGTGATGTGATATGAAACCCACTGGACCCACTGTTGTTGGCTTTGAAGACGAAGGAAAAGGGCCCAGGAATGCAGGTGGCCTCCAGAAGCTGGAAAAGGCAAGGAAGCTGATTCTACCCTAGAGTCTTCAGACGGGAATGCTGCTCTGCAGACACCAGGGAGATGTGCGTTGGACTTCTAAACCTACAGAACTGTAAGATAATAAATTTGTGTTGTGTTAAGCTACTAAAGTTGTAATTATTTGTTACAGCAGCTTTAGGAAGCTCATACAATAGCTTATCCTGGCTTTCTTCCTACTTCTCTGACCATTTCTTCCCAGGGCCCTTTCCTGGTTCCCTGTACTCTGATCCCCTAATGGTTTGTGTTCCCCAGAACTCTGTCTTTGGCACCTGTTGTCATCACATACATTTCTCTGGGTAGTATTACCCAGAATTTTCGTGAGAAAATTCTCACGGTTTTGAATACTATCTATACTCTGACTTCCAAATCTCTAATTCTAACAAAATCCTGAACTCAAGACATATATACCCAACAGCCCCCAAGACCTTCTACCTCACTGCCTAATGGGTAGCTCAAACTTTTATACACTTCTCCTACAAAGCATCAATTCCTACTATATTTTCTGCCTGAGATCTATATAACTTAAGCCAGAAACTCAGAAGTCATTTTTTTTCTTTCACATCTTTATTGGAGTATAAATGCTTTACAATGTTGTGTTAGTTTCTGCTGTACAACAAAGTGAATCAGCTATATGTATACATATATCCCCATATCCCCTCCCTCTTGAGCCTCCCTCCCACCCTCCCTATCCCATCCCTCTAGGTCATCACAAAGCATCGGCTTGATCTCCTTGTGCTATGCAGCAGCTTCCCACTAGAAACAGGTCTTATTCACCAGTAAATTCCTAGAATCTAGCATAAAGCCTAGTATATGTGAGGCACGTATTAACTGTTGAATGCAAGAAAGATTTCTTGAGACTAGAGTCAGAGGGAAGCAGAGAGGTATGGGCCTCTTAGAGAACTCTGTCTCTATTGGAGAACATGATAAAATATTGTTGAAGCAGAAAATGTTGTGAACTTGAGTTCCATAACCCTTTGTGGTCCAGTCACTAATGTAGAAAACTAGTCAGCACTCCTGGTGCCTAGTTCAATGTCTGGTATATAGTATATGGTTAAGAAATGTGTACAAATAAATGATTGGAAATATAAAGGGATGAGGGAGGAGAAGAGACCATGACGGGGGTGGGGGTAATTGGGAAGAAAGCGTGAAGCTTAGGCACTCTTTGTTGCAAGGAGCCACGTTAAGAGCAGAGATGTGGAGGTAGGAATGTAGCAGGTTAGAGAAACAAGGACTTGAGTACTTGGATAGTATAAAAGGTGCACATAGGCAATGAAGGATGTGAGGGAAGACAGGGAGATGTGTAAATAGACGGGACAATCTTGGCAGGCAAGGAGACTCAAAGTGATGTCTCAGCGGTCCAGGTGTGAGGTAATGAAGGCTTAGACCAGGACATGGTATGAGATCAGAATGGAAAAGAGCTGTGTGAAATGAAGGAAGGATCATCAAGATAATTTAATGAATAACAGCAGATGGAAAAGAGGGAAAGGAATGAAGACTGATTCTAAGGTTTGAACCTCAGAAAAATGACCAAATTAAGTAAGCCCAGAAAAGGGAGCTGGCTTCCTAATAAAATTGAAGCATTTAGCCTTCCCAATCATTTTATAAGATTATGATAGGAGGCATCATGACCCTTCTAGAAACCAGATTATGATAAACAGATTTTCCTATAAACTCTGTAATAATTTAGTGTAATCTATAAATTAAACGTTGCCATAGTTTTCTTTAATCTTTTCTCTAATTACAAAATGAATACATGGTTAATAAAACTTGGAAAACACAAAAAGCAAAGGAAAAAATTATTCATAATTCTGTCATACAACAGTAACAACCAAAGTCAAAATTTGGGGTATATCATTTGGATTATTTCTTGATGTATTAGTATATCTTATACATACTCTTTTTTTTTTTTTTTTTTTTTTTTTGCGGTACACGGGCCTCTCACTGTTGTGGCCTCTCCCCTTGCGGAGCACAGGCTCCGGACGTGCAGGCTCAGCGGCCATGGCTCACGGGCCCAGCCGCTCCACGGCATGTGGGATCTTCCCGGACCGGGGCACGAACCCGTGTCCCCTGCATCAGCAGGCGGACTCTCTACCACTGCGCCACCAGGGAAGCCCCTCTTATACATACTCTTGTTTTTTAATTGGAAATTTCAAACAGTACAGAATTACTTTTTTTTAATTTATTTTTTATTTTTGGCTGCGTTGGGTCTTTGTTGCTGCACGCGGGCTTTCTCTAGTTGGCGGCGAGCGGGGGCTACTCTTAGTTGCAGCGCGCGGGCTTCTCACTGCGGTGGCTTCTCTTGTTGCAGAGCACGGGCTCTAGGCGCGCAGGCTTCAGTAGTTGTGGAGCACGGGCTCAGTAGTTGTGGCTTGTGGGCTTCAGAGTGCAGGCTCGGCAGTTGTGGCACACAGGCTTAGTTGTTCTGCGGCATACGGGATCTTCCCAGACCAGGGATCAAACCTGTGCCCTCTGCAGTGGAAGCGAGGAGTCTTAACCACTGGACTGCCAGGGAAGTCCCAAATCATTAACATATTAACAATCCTTCCTACATTACTGACATAACCCTTCTTGGTAAATGTCATTCTTTTAATGAGAAACAGTTATATTTCATTTGCTCACATTTAGGATTTGGAATCTATATTCACTTGCTGATATTTTTAACTTGACCAGGAACTGGTTCTAGATGTTTAAAGGATGTGTCATTGCAAATATCAGAGGCTTGAAAATAGACACACACCCAGTGGCCTAGGAATCTGGGATATCTTCCACACAACTCTCATAATAAACAATTGCTTTAGTCCCTATTAAAAACAGGGAGGACGACTGCCAGCCCCTCCTGTCCTTAGTGATTCTGCCTCTTCCCCAGGCCTCTAATTTTGAGGGCAGGGCTGCAGAGAGAGAGTCTGAGTGCTTCAGTGCCCCCCTCCACCCAATTCCATAGAGCCTGGACTCTTTCAGAGGAAATACTTGTTCTTTCTTATCTTTCTTTAAGGTTGGCCATTTGGGAGCCAGCCACCTCAACTTTTTGAAGAGAAACAGGACCTGAACAAATTTAGAATTAAAACTGTAATTCATTTGGATATCTTGGATCCTTGGTAGATTTTCATATAGAAAGCTTAAGATGATGATTATTAGTTCAGTTTTGAAAACTGAATTAGTATAAAGATATATTCATTTTTAAAACAATGTGAATGAGAAATAGTGATTTTTTTTTAAGGATAATTCTTCTTCCCCAACCCCAGGACTGGTAGAGCTAGAGGGGAAGTACTTTGAGAAAGTACTGGTTGCCATTAGTTATAGAAGGCCCATTATATGGTTGTGGTAAAGTCAGTTTGTGATAATATTTTGAAGCATTCTAAGAACTTTTTTCTGTTGGAGTACCAGAAAATGGTATTTTTCATTTTTTTCCTACTCTGTTACTAATTCATCTGTTGAATGGGGTTTGTTCTGAGCATTAATAAATGTAAAATATTTGGATTATTACCTGGCCCATAGTAAGCCTTCAGTAAACCTTAGCTACTATTACTTATTATGGGGGTAGGCAGCTTCCGACATGACTTCCATTGATCCTCAACCCCTGGTATTCATGCACTTGTGTAATTCCCTTCACTTGACTGTGGCTGGACTCAGGGATTTGCTTCTAATGAGTAGAATATGGCAAAAGTGATAGGATGTCTCTTCTGTGATTACATTATACTAGACTGTGACTTCCTTTTTGCTGGAGTCTCTATTGGCTTCCCAGCTTGTACACTTTGCAAACTGCCATGTTGACACAGAATTAAGATAGCTTCCATCCAACAGCTTGCAAGAATCTGAATGCTATCAACAACTTTGAGAGTGAGCTTGGAAGTGGATCCTTCCCCAGTTGAACCTTGAAATGACTACAGCCCCAGATGACACCTTGACTTCAACTTACAAAAGATCTTGAAATGGGATCCAGCTAAGTTGTATTCCTGACCCACAGACACCGTGATATTTTAAGCCTGTAAGTT
Organism: Platanista minor; assembly: GCA_004363435.1. Taxonomy (NCBI): domain Eukaryota; kingdom Metazoa; phylum Chordata; class Mammalia; order Artiodactyla; family Platanistidae; genus Platanista; species Platanista minor. The sequence goes on from RJWK010029871.1 coordinate 12,907, forward strand.
TTGGGGTAATTTGTTCTATGACAGTAGATAATATTACAATTTCTATTAATATTATCAGCAGTATAACATAGACTTAAGACTACAGACTCTGGAGCCTGACTCTGGAGTTTGAATCCCAGCGCTATCACTTACTAGCTATTTGACTCTGTGTAAACTACTTAATCTCTGTGTGCCTTGGTTTCCCCATTTGTAAGATGAGGATGATGTTGGGAATAGTAAATGAGATAATACACATAAAGACCCCGGCACACAGTAAGTGCTATATCTGTTGGATATTATTTTTATGAAGAAGAAACTAGGGCATAGACTTTTACTGCTAGCATTAGCCATCAGCTCTGGTTTCCTATTAAAGTCTTTTGCAAACAAGAATGCCTTCTACTTTTAGTTTATAAGTGCATTTGGCTCATTGCTGAAGGGAGAGACAAAGAATAATTGTTTCTACATTATTTCATGAGGAGGAATTGGCAGTCTTTTCAAGTAAGTCTCCTTAAAGATAAGGAGTTGGTTTAATTCTTTGAAAGCGAAGTGAAACTCCTTGCTACCTTGTCTTCTGCCCTCAAATACTGCATATTACTTAGATGGATTACAGTAGACAGGAGAGTGTGGCCTTAGTTTACACTCAGTTCTTATGGTGATAGGTTCAGTGTAGGCTTAAAATTAAATGCTGAGTCAAGTGGAAGCCAGAAAAGTAGCTAAGTTCTAGTAGTCCAAGAAAGAGCTGTGCAGAGGCAAGGTCTAAAGAAGGTCTAAAGAAATAACTTCAATGGGTAAGAAATTAAATCTTAGGGCAGTGTAAGATCAAACAAAAGCAAGCTTGAGGACAGAGAGGTCATTTACTGAGGAAAGGATTGGGTGCAAAAGACCTCTAAAACACACAAATTTTACATTTGCACAGCACTTCGGAGTTTACCAAATGTTTTTGCTCATGTAATTTTATTAGATCCTTACAACAACTGAATAAGTCAGCACTAACGTGTCATCATCATTTTGAGATGAGGCCATAAAATCTCAGAGTGGTTAAGTTTCTTATTTGAGGTCACACAGCCACTAAATGGGATGAGATACAAAACTTTCTGATCTATGTGATAGGACATTTGGTCTGCCATAGCTGTTAGATTATTTTGACCAGTTTCTATGTCATTTTGGATAGAATTATTTAGAACTTGACATTCCTGGCTAGGTATGTACCCTACATGAGCAGCACATGGCAGACACCATGCAAGTGAGCTGAGATTTTGAGTTCCAAGTTCCAAGTAGGTTTATTTTATTCCAGTTTACAAACCTTGCTTTCTTCCATACTATTCCTGCTCAGCAGCTATTTTGTGACACTTTCCCAATTTTCCTCATATACTTTGATTACAATTATTAAGAAAATGTTAAGTTACATGGCCATTCAAAATGATTCCCTATTTAGAAATGACCCTGTACTACCCACATATGACATTTTCGCAATATTTTACAGTATGATCTTGGAGATAATTTCAATACAGAAAGACCATATGGTATAATGAGAAAAATGGCCTTGGACTGTGCTTTTAAAAAGCTGTACCCATCATGCAGTGTTGTAATATGAGAATTTTCATCTAATCTTAAATTTGTTTTGAAGCAAACTCTATATATGTCAGTTTTATCTGTCTTTGCCAAATATGCATCAGTAATCTTTATAAATAATCCATTATCAAATATAAACAATGTGTCTGGGACCCAGAGCCTTCCCTAGTAACCACTGTTGAGAACAAGATGTAAAGCTATAGTGTCCATGTTGAGAATTTTTCCTCTCCTCCTAACTTTCAGTGCCTTCATGATGTAACTGGCTGTTTCTCACTGGGGTGTTCCATTCAGATGAGCCATCCTCTAAAATGGCCTCAGGATTCCAGACCTTTCCATTACTCACCTGAGGTACTGAGTGCCAGATGCTATTAGGTTCTCAGGGGATATGGTGAAACCAAATACAAACTAATTTTCTCATTTATTGAACAACTATTTACTGCTCTCATGGAACTCACATTCTGATGAGAGAGACATCCAATAAAAAAGATAACAAGATAATGAGGTAAAATGTATATAGTGGGAAGTGCTAGAGATTTAAAAAAGCAGAAAAAGGATTTTAAGGGGGGTGGTTTTGAAATTTTAGATTGGTGGGCTGGGAAGGCATCATAGAGAAGGTGATCTGAGTAAGAAGTAAGGAGAAATGTTAAGTAATAGGATGAAAGTCATGTTACAGTGAAGGTCTACAGAAAGTACTTCAGAAACACATGATGATGGTGATACAGCCAACACTCATTTAATACATACTACATGCCAGGCAGTGTTTGAAGTACTTTATACAGACTAATTCATTTCATCTTCACAATACCCCATTCTAAGAAAGAGATCACCTATGAGAAAGTAATTGATTTGAGGTGGGTTTGGGAAAGGAAATCAGCTGCGCAGAGGTGATGACATTCAAGTTGGCCCTAAGTGATGGAGGTGAGTGTTGGGAATGGGGAACTACTGGATGCTGGAAGGTAGTAAGAAACATAGAGACACATAGGGAAACACATGCAAAGTGTAGAGACAGTAATATACTTGGGATGTTTGGGGAATGTGTCTGGGAGTCAAAGCCATTTTTAGAAATAACTGTGCCTTGATATTTTTCTAAGGGGAAAAATCCTGTTTTACTGAAGATAATAGCATAAAAGAACAGGGGAGGAACAGAGTTTATATTTATGAAGGCACAAAGGATCTTTTGAGGGACTAGGCTTTATCAGAGTGGGGGAGAGAAAAAGACTTCCAGCCATTACTGGTGACTTATCTCGGGATAAGCTGGGACTCAAGAAGTGAAACAGTAGAAAAACCACTGTCTCATTCCCATCAGCCCTTTTTCCAATCAGGCAGATACAATTGACTCTCAAATCTTTAAATGGCTACCTCTTTGCCTAAATTTTGGGCAACTGAAAGTGCCATGTGGTATAAACAAAATATCCCTGCCTTTTGACTTTTGTGTACATGTTATATTGATTTTCAGTGTCTGAGAGAATTTTTAAATGCTGCATGAATTTTCTCATAATTTTTCTACAAACTAACATTGAGGTGTTTTGCATCTTTTGATGAATATCCTGCTAAAGAAATTGTCCCCTGTCCCGATGCTTCTTTGAAAACTCTCAGTATAAAAGACAGTGATAGGGCTTGCCTGGTGGCACAGTGGTTAAGAGTCTGCCCGCTGATGCAGGGGACGCGGGTTCGTGCCCCGGTCCGGGAAGATCCCATATGCCGCGGAGCGGCTGGGCCCGTGAGCCATGGCCACCGAACCTGCGCGTCCGGAGCCTGTGCTCCACAACAGTGAGAGGCCTGCATACCGCAAAAAAAAAAAAAAAAAGACAATGATAATTTGAATATTCTAATGATACTATGTCACAATTTTTATTACACATATCAGTGAATGGAAGGAAGTTTTCATCATGAGATTACGAGTCTGTTAAAAGACAACAGATTGTTCTCCCAAAGTCTACAGAGCTGCCTAAATCCATGCAGTATTTTGAGTACTTTTAACTACTAAAAAATATTTCTTCTGGATGTTCTTATTTTTTAAAGTATAAATGCCTCTGAGAATTTATTCAAATCACACAAGCATTGATCTATTGTCTGTAGAAAAAAGAGAATCATCAATGACATAGGTAGGTGATTTTTTGGAATGAAAATACTGAGTTTGACTTTATATCTCAGTTTATGAATATGCTAATAACTATTAACTTGCTCTGCTTTGTGGATTTTTGTTTCAGCAACTCTTTAAGAATCTTGAAATGGCAATTTGCCAAGTGACTTTCTCTCTTTCAAGAGCAGGGCACAGTTGTAATAATATTTGAATAATACAAACAACAGTAGACAAGCAGAGGAAGGAAGAGGCAAGGAGGAAACCGTTTCTAGGTTTGTCTGTATCTACATGCTTATTTTTTAATTAAACCAAAGATATAAAATGACCATGATTTGTGAATCAGAAGTTTTGGTTATACAAACAAATAATTAAAACATTTAAAAAATTAAACTATTAGCTGTGAGTTATTGTCAATAACAACAGTGTCAACACTACATACATGTTACTAAGATTAAGTTGTGGGATTCTTTAACCAGAGTGAATAAGTTATTAAAATTAGGGGAGGGACTTCCCTGGTGGTACAGTGGTTAAGAATCTGCCTGCCAATGCAGGGGACACGGGTTCGAGCCCTGGTCCAGGAAGATCCCACATGCCACGGAGCAACTAAGCCTGTGTGCCACAACTACTGAGCCTGTGAGCCTAGAGCCCGTGCTCCACAACAAAGAGAAGCCACCACAATGAGAAACCCGCGCACCTCACTAAAGAGTAGCCCCCGCTCCCCTCAACTAGAGAGAGCCCACGTGCAGCAACGAAGATCCAATGCAGCCAAAAAAATAAACATAAATAAATAAATAAAAAAAAATAAAATTAGTGGAAGAAGTTTGGCTTACACCAAATAAGCCATAATTTGATATTAAATGAATTGCACATATTTCACAGGATTCCGCACTCAGTCCCCTTCTCTCTTCTTTGTTCCTCTGGGCAATTCTCCACCCATATCTGTAACTCTCACCCAGGAACTGATCACTGCTAGATCTCATCCTCACCTCTGACTGCTGTCATGTGTTACAGGCTTAACTCATTAATTACTGTCTCATTCTAGATTGGGGAACCTCAAGGACACCATATCCCCACATGTTCTCCTCTTCGCTCCCCTCCCAAGTTTTGATTAATGGACCCATAGTTCATCCTGGTGCTAAAGCCAAAAACCTATCAATCATCCAAGAGGACTCCCCTCTCTATCAGCACATCCCTCTGGTAACTATCTCCTTCTGTCTCTTCTACCTTTTGAATGTCCTCTGAAGTTCTCTCTTTTCTCTTTTCAGTGCCACTACCACATTCGTACCCTTGTCATTTCTCCTGTGAATTGTAACTGGTGCCCACATCTCCTTGCCCTTCCAATTTATTAGCTATGCTATGGCTGGAGTGACCTTTCTAAGATGCAAGTCTGATCATGTCATTCTCACACTTGTCATCCCAAGTCTTGTCATCATTTACAAGACAAAGCTGAAACTTTTTAGTACAATCTGGCCTTTGCCCTTGTTCCAGCCTCATCTGTTGAGACTCTGTTGCATCTTGTGTTTTGCAGCCATGTTGAATGACTCATGATTCCTCAGATGATCCTCTATCTTTACGTATCATCTTCTGGAATGCTTTCCCTCTGCTTTTTTTTTGGTTGCGCTGGGTCTTCGTTGCTGCACGCAGGCTTTCTCTAGTTGTGGAGAATGGGGGCTACTCTTCATTGCGGTGCGCGGGCTTCTCACTGCGGTAGCTTCTCTTGTTGTGGAGCATGGGCTCTAGGCATGCAGGCTTCAGTAGTTGCGGTGCAGGGGGCTCAGTAGTTGCAGTGCGCAGGCTCAGTATTTGTGGTGCATGGGATTTGTTGCTCCACAGCATGTGGGATTTTCCCGGACCAGGAATTGAACCCATGTCCCCTGCATTGGCAGGCGGATTCTTAACCACTGCACCACCAGGGAAGTCCTCCCTCTGTTCTTTATTCAGGAAATTTCTTGGCATACTTTAAGACTTGCTCAAGTACAGCCTCCCTCAGGAGGCTTCTTTGAACTCTGCAGGCAGTTAAGTACATTCCTCTTAGTGTTTCCACAATGCCATGTTTGTATTTCAAATATACCATACATCTCACATTGCTGCAATTATTCATTTATATGTTTTGTTATCTAAAATTTGACTTCTAAAAGTCAGGAACAGTGCTGTTCTCATTTTTTCATCCCTAGTGCCTAGGATATAGTCAGCAAATTTATAGGTCCATACTATACACCAAGCTATGGGAGGTGCTGGGCTACAAAGATAATATAAATAGCCTAGGGCTTTGTTATATTCACATATCCACCTGTATGCCTACACAATGATCCTTCCTTAGTTCCATCCATCCATTCAACCAATAATTACTTATGAGGGCCTACTAAGTGCCAATACTGTATTCTCTAATGGTAAACAAAACAGTGTGATCTCTGTTCTTGTGGAGCTTATCATCTACTAAGAGAAATAGATATTAAGAGAGTAAGTACATAAATAAATTACTGCAAACCAGGAAAAGTCCATGAAGGTCAAAAACGGATATTACAAGAGAGAAAGTGATATAGGGAAACTTCTTTAGATTGGGTGATTAAGGAAGACTGCTCTGAAGAAGTGGCGAGTCAGTAAACAGTAGGCTATAAGTGTTCAGTAAATAAAACAATGAAATTAAGCTGTAAATGTGCATTCTGGAGGAAGCATATTCCTTTGCTCTGTTATGCAAGAGGCCAGCAGGTTCCAGGGCTGAATGGTCACAGGTGATGAGGCTTCTGAAAGGTGGAGATGGCTTTCTGTCAGAGCTGGGCCCTCTTCCAAGGACTTGGTAAAAATATAGCTGTGGCCAAAAGAGGAGAGAATGAGGGTGTCTTGTGGTTCCCTTCCCTGAGGTTTGAGTCAATAAAGAACACTATAGGACAAGAGGAGATTTTTCCAAGAACGTTTCTTCAACCAGACAACTTTACTAAGGACTAAGGCCACTTGCTGGTCTATGGTTGGTTTTCTTTATTGCTTTCTTCTCGCTCTTTTCTCTTCACCTGTCTTATTAAAGACATACTCTATTAACTGGCTCATCATCCTGGCTTTATATAACAATTTCATGCTCCCATGATGCTTGTTATTTGATTTTTTATTTTCTTTATTTTTTTATTGAGATATAATTGAAATACAGCACTATTTGAGGTGTACAGACCATAATGATTTGACTTACAGACATCATGAAATGATTATCAACAATAGGTTTAGTGAACATCTGTCATCTCATATAGATACAACATTAAAGAAATAGAAAAAACTGTGTTTCCTTGTGATGAGAACTCTCAGGATTTGCTCTCTTGACAATGTTCATATATAACAGCGGTCCCCAACATTTTTGACACCAGGGACTGGTTTCGTGGAAGATGATTTTTCCATGGACTGGGGCAGGGGGTGATGGTTTCAGGATGACTTAAGTGCATTACATTTATTGTGCACTTTATTTTTATTATTATTACACTGTAATATATAATGAAATAATTATACAACTCACCATCATGCAGAATCAGAGGAAGCCCTGAGCTTGTTTTCCTGCAACTAGATGGTCCCATCTGTGGGTGATGGGAGACAGCAACACTCAAAGTGTGTTGCTTATGTCTAGTCTACTCCGTAATCTCATTTTGGTCGCTGTCACTGCAGAAAACCCTGCTTCACAAAGATAGGATGTTGGAAATGGAAGCAGGCCTTTCAGTACTTTTGTGGTAATCTCAGGATATTCCTCCTTGACTTTAATCCAGAACGTATGGAGATTTGAAGTTGTCTCAAACATACTTTTAAGGCCACCGTCATTTGCAGTCTCAAGCAGTTGATCCTCTTCTAGCACAGACAAAGTCGATTCACCTGGCTTATTCACAAATGGGTCTCACATCCGTTCCTTCCCAGTTTGGGGGTCTTTTGTGCTTGGGAAGTAATGCTCAAACTCTTTTGAAAGCTGAGATAGGTGATCATGCACCAGCTGGGAGAAAGGAGGCCCTGGCTCAGTCTCTTTCAAAATCTCTGCTAATGTTTGAAACATGTCAAAAATCCCAGTGTTCACTCATCGCCCCCATAATTCCAGTTTGGCTTTGAATGCATCCACTTTATCTGCCGACTTGAACACAGTTGTCATTCTCCCCTGAAGTGACAGATGGAGTTCGTTGAGCAGGTTGAATATGTCACACAAGTAAGCAAGTTTTGTGACCCATTCTGCGTCACTGAAATGTGCTGCCAGTGGTGACTGTTTTTCTAAAAGAAATCTCTGGAGAGGCTCTCATAACTCAGAAACTCTGGCCAGTGATCTATCTTTAGAAAGCCATCTCACTTCTGTGTACAAAGGAAGATGTGTGTGCTCTGCGTCCATCTCTTCACAGAGCTGTGCAAACAGACGTGAGTTAAGGGCACGTACTTTAATATGGTTGATAATTTAAATCACATCCTGCAAAACGCTGTTAAGTTCAGGTGACATTTTTCGGCTCGCCAGCATTTCTCTATGGGTGACACAGTGCGTAGACTCACATTCAGAAGCGACCTCTTTGACCGGAGTAGTGAAACCAGAAAGCTGTCCAGTCGTGGCAGCCGCTCTGTCCGCGCATATACCAACACAAAATGACCAATTCAGTTTTCCCGATATGTAATCATTCAAAGACTTGAATAGTTCTGCAGCTGTGGTGTTGATTGGCAACAAAAGTGCACATAACATATGCACATACTCCTGAAAAATATATCGCACAAAAACAAGCACTGTTGCCTTGTTGTCAACATTGGTAGACTCATCAACCTGGATTGTGTACCACGGTGACTCGTTAATCTTCCCTAACAACTGTGCCTCAATATCCTCTGCTATTTCATCAATTCGTCTAGTTATGGTGCTAGCCGAAAGAGGAACATGTGTCACCTTTTGAACTGCTGCCTCTCCTAAAAGTTCATGACAAATGTCCTTAGTAGCAGGCAGGATAAACTCTTCACCAATAGTAAAGGGCTTCTTAGCTTTAGCAATGTGATTAGCCACTAAGGATGATGCTCTCAGTGCAGACACATTTGATGAAGTGGTGGCCTTCAATAATTGCTTCTGTTCTTCGTGTTCACATTTTTTCTTTTGAAAAGCTCCAAAGGCTTGTCTTTTAATGCAGAGTGCTTGGTCTCCATGTGGCAAAGCAGTTTTGAAGGTTTCATAACTTTGTTGGATAGCCGATCACCACATATTATACAAAGTGGCTTGGAGAATGTGAATAACCTGTTGCAATGAACCTGTAATTTAAGTAGGACTCTTGGTGTTTTCTTTTAAATGCAGCTTTCTTTTTGTTGGCAGTCGTAGAGTCTTCTGCTGTCTCATCATTGGATCTTTCCCCCTTTTAAAAGAAGCTCTCCAGCAATGTTTGTTTTTTACTCATTTTGACTACGGTTAGCTTGTGGGCTTACCAAAACAGACTGAGATAAGTGTACAGTGTGGGAAAGAGGCCCAAATGGAAGTGGTAAATAAAATAATGGGTGGGCCATGCATGGACTAAAATAAGTGTCAGATTCTGACTAAAGCCTGCCATCAGATGCAGCTTAATTGTCACTTGCCACTCGCTGATAGGGTTTTGATATGAGTCTGCAAGCAATTGATTTATTATGGTCTGTGTGCAGTCAAACCTCTCTGCTAACGATAATCTGTATTTGCAGCCGCTCCCGAGTGCTAGCATCAGTGCCTCAGCTCTACCTCAGATCATCAGGCATTAGATTCGCATAAGGAGCATACAACCGGGCTTCCCTGGTGGCGCAGTGGTTGAGAGTCCGCCTGCCGATGCAGGGGATGCGGGTTCGTGCCCCAGACCGGGAAGATCCCACATGCCGCAGAGCGGCTGGGCCCGTGAGCCATGGTTGCTGGGCCTGCGCATCCGGAGCCTGTCTGTACTCTGCAACGGGAGAGGCCACAACAGTGAGAGGCCCGCGTACCGGAAAAAAAAAAAAAAAAAAGGAGCATACAAACTAGATTCCTTGCATGAGCAGTTCATAGTAGGGTTCACGCTCCTACGAGAGTCTAATGCTGCCACTGATCTGACAGGAGGCAGAGCTCAGGCGGTAATGTGAGCGATAGGGAGAGGCTGTAAATACAGGTGAAGCTTCACTTGCTCACCAGCTGCTCATCTCCTGCTGTACAGCCCGGTTCCTAACAGGCCAGGGACCGGTACCCGTCCATGGCCCGGGGATTGGGGACCCCTGATATGTAACACAGAGCAGTGTTAATTATATTTATCATGTTGTACATTACATCCCTAGTACTTGTATATCTTATAACCGGAAATTTGTACCTTTTGACTTTCTACATCCAAGTCACGCTCTCGCCACCATCTGCCTCTGATAACCACAAGTCTAATCTTTTTTTCTATGTTTGTTTGTTTTTGAAATACAATTGACCTGCAACACTATGTTAGTTCCTTACACACAACTAGTGAGTCCATTTTTTTTTTTTAACATCTTTATTGGAGTATAATTGATTTACAGTGGTGTTAGTTTCTGCTTTATAACAAAGTGAATCAATTATACATATACGTATGTTCCCATATCTCCTCCCTCTTGCATCTCCATCCCTCCCACCCTCCTATCCCACCCATCCAGGTGACCACAAAGCACAGAGCGGATCTCCCTGTGCTATGTGGCTGCTTCCCACTAGCTATCTATTTTATGTTTGGTAGTGTACGTAGGTCCATGCCACTCTCTCACTTTATCACAGCTTACCCCTTCCCCTCCCCATATCCTCAAGTCCATTCTCTAGTAGGTCTGTGTCTCTATTCCCATCTTGCCCCTAGGTTCTTCAAGACATTTCATTTTTTCTTAGATTCCATATATATGTGATAGCATACGGTATTTGTCTTTCTCTTTCTGACTTACTTCACTCTGTGTGACAGACTCTAGGTCCATCCACCTCACTACAAATAACTCCATTTCGTTTCTTTTTATGGCTGAGTAATATTCCATTGTATATATGTGCCACATCTTCTTTATCCATTCATCCAGTGATGGACACTTACAATAGCCATCTCCTGGCTATTGTAAATAGAGTTGCAATGAACATTTTGGTACATGACTCTTTTTGAATTATGGTTTTCTCAGGGTATATGCCCAGTAGTGGGATTGCTGGGTCATATGGTAGTTCTATTTGTAGTTTTTTAAGGAACCTCCATACTGTTCTCCATAGTGGCTGTAACAATTCACATTCCCACCAGCAGTGCGAGAGTGTTCCCTTTTCTCCACACCCTCTCCAGCATTTATTGTTTCTAGATTTTTTGATGATGGCCATTCTGATCGGTGTGAGATGATATCTCATTGTAGTTTTGATTTGCATTTCTCTAATGATTAATGATGTTGAGCATTCTTTCATGTGTTTGTTTGCAGTCTGTATATCTTCTTTGGAGAAATGTCTATTTAGGTCTTCAGCCCATTTTTGGATTGGGTTGTTTGTTTTTTTGTTATTGAGCTGCATGACCTGCTTGTAAATTCTGGAGATTAATCCTTTGTCAGTTGCTTCATTTGCAAATATTTTCTCCCATTCTGAGGGTTGTCTTTTGGTCTTGTTTATGGTTTCCTTTGCTGGGCAAAAGCTTTCAAGTTTCATCAGGTCGCATTTGTTTATTTTTGTTTTTATTTCCATTTCTCTAGGAGATGGGTCAAAAAGAATCTTGCTGCGATTTATGTCATAGAGTGTTCTGCCTATGTTTTCCTCTAAGAGTTTGATAGCTTCTGGCCTTACATTTAGATCTTTAATCCATTTTGAACTTATTGTTGTGTATGGTGATAGGGAGTGTTCTAGTCTCATACTTTTACATGTAGCTGTCCAGTTTTCCCAGCACCATTCATTGAAGAGACTGTCCTTCCTCCACTGTACATTCCTGCCTCCTTTATCAAAGATAAGGGGACCATATGTGTGTGGGTTTATCTCTGGGCTTTCTATCCTGTTCCATTGATCTATATTTCTGTTTTTGTGCCAGTACCATACTGTCTTGATTACTGTAGCTTTGTAGTACAGTCTGAAGTCAGGGAGCCTGATTCGTCCAGCTCCATTTTTCGTTCTCAAGATTGCTTTGGCTATTCGGGGTCTTTTGTGTTTCCGTATAAATTGTGAAATTTTTTGTTCTAGTTCTGTGAAAAATGCCAGTGGTAGTTTGATAGGGATTGCATTGAATCTGTAGATTGCTTTGGGTAGTAGAGTCATTTACACAATGTTGATTCTTCCAATCCAAGAACATGGTATATCTCTCCATCTATAAGTATCATCTTTAATTTCTTTCATCAATGTCTTGTAATTCTCTGCATACAGGTCTTTTGTCTCCTTAGGTAGGTTTATTCCTAGATATTTTATTCTTTTTGTTGCAGTGGTAAATGGGAGTGTTTTCTTGATTTCACTTTCAGATTTTTCATCATTAGTGTATAGGAATGCCAGAGATTTCTGTACATTAATTTTGTATCCTGCTACTTTACCAAATTCATTGATTAGCTCTAGTAGTTTTCTGG
>RJWK010029872.1:0-25029 GCA_004363435.1 Platanista minor
CAGGCACAGGAAAGTATGAGAAGCCCTGGATTGGACCTAGGTGTTTCCTTCCATACTTTCCCACCTGTGAGCCTCTGCTAGTGTCAGCCCTCCACGGAATGCCTTTCCCCATCTCTAGATGTTTAAATCCGACCTCTGTGTCCCAGCTCAAATGTTACTAAATGCCACCAAAGCTTATTTCTGCACCTGGAAGTAATACTTCTTTCCCTCTGAATCCCTATTGGTACTTGATCTGAACTTTTCCTACAGCACTGAGCCCTCTCTAGCTTGTGCTGGAGTTCTTGAGGTCTGGATGCAGGCATCTTCACACTCCCCAGTGAGCTCAGCTCAGTTCCTGGCACGTTGGGGGCAGCCGCCAAGCCTTTGCCAAATGCACAAGGAGGGGAAAACGCACCACAGCCGTGGAATCGCTGACCGTGTGTTCATAGATGAAGGGTGCCTCCGGCACATCCAGGACCACAGAGGACTCTGAGGGCGTTGAGGAGGTGTCTGTGTCCACCTCAGGGTTGTCAAGGTCCAGCAGGCCACCAGGGGCTATTTGGGACTTAGATTGGGGGCAGAGGGCCAGGTCCCCCTTTTCTGTACTCTTGCCCATCGAGGAGAAGCTGAGTTTGTTCAGCTCGCCCTCCAGCATCCCCGCAAAGAAGCTGCTGTTGGGCTGGGTCACGGCCAATTTGATGGGATTCAACAAAGTGGATGACATGGGGGAGATGCTGGTGTCATCGGAGCTGCATTCAGAATCCTCCATTGGCATCTGCTTCCTGGAGTAGGAGGGGAGACATGTGAGACACACGAAGGAGGCCATCCCGGCCCCTGCTGCCTGGAAGCTCCTGGCAGGCAGGCCTTGGGCACAACTTACCCAGTGCCCCCAGCTGCTTCTGAGCAGCTGAGAACATTCTTGCTCTGCAGCAGTGCATCAAACTCACGAGGGCACTTACTAGTGAAAAATGCATATTCCTGGTCCCTGGTCCCCAGATGGAATGGGACTGGGGAAGCTGCTAAAGCATCTTTAATAAGATCCTCAGATGATTCTGATGCAAGCGTTCTGAGAACCACATTTTTAGAAACACTGCTGAAACTTTAGGTCCTTCCTCCAAAATGGGGTGCAAACACCCCAGGGAATGACCACAATGATCTACCGGGATATGGAAAAATATCTAAAAGTATTTAAAAGAAAAATAATAAATTAAGTTTTATTAATATTTATTTACTATTGTTTATTATGTAATTACTAATTTATTTACTTAGGTTCTATAACATGTAACACTATTAATATATAGCATGTAAAAATTAACAGTACAGATAAATATACATATATTGGGATGAATGCTCAAAAACTTTTTTCTTCCATTCTAAATTTTTTAAATTATGAAAGCTTTTAGACACACTCCAAGATATCAAGAGTAATATATTAATGGGGATGTAATATACAAAATGGTGGCTATAATTAACAATATTGTATTGTATATTTGAAAGTTCTAAGAGATTAGATCTTAAGAGTTCTCATCACACACAAAAAATTTGTAATTCTGTGGTGATGGATGTTAACTATGCTTATTAGGGTAATGATTTAACAATATATACAATTATCAAATCATGTTGTACACCTTAAACGAATGCATTGTTAAAATTCAATTGTGTCTCAATAAAACTGGAAATGAACATACTGTAATATGTTAAGCTTCCATTTAGCCACCATCCAGCTCAGAACTAAATCTTTATTAGTGTAGTTAAAGGCCCCTGTGTACTTCACTCCCCCACCTCTCTCCTCATCCTCCCACTCAGAGGTACCTTGTGCAGTAAATTTAAAATTTTGTATTTATTATTCCCCATGTGTCTTTATAGGTTTGTTACATTCATATGTTAAAGTTTGCATATTTTTAAACTTTATATAAATAAATGCTATCATTCAGTACATACCCATTTGCAGCTTGCTGTTTTTTACTTAAAACATTGTATATTTTAGATTAATCTGCTCTGGTTCAATCATTTTAACTGCTGTATGTTTTCTATTACATGGATATTTGTATTCTTACCAATTCTTTGATATTACAAAGAAAAACCTTGTACATGTTTCCCCGCTCTTTAAAACGTTTTGCTGATGAAGTACGGAATCCAAAACATTTGGCTTTCAAATCTTTTTTTTCTCTTAAGCCAAAGTAAGAAATACATGTTTCTTGGCAATCTAGTATACTCATACATACACATGTAACTAAAATGTTTCACAAACCAATCCTTACTCTGTGTGTGATGTGCTTTGAAATTTTCAATTCTATTTTATTTCATTTTTGTAATACTGGTCTCCACCAACCAGAATGAGTTCCTGACCCACTCATGCGTCACAACTCTCAGTCTGAAGAACCCTGTCTAGAGAGAGTGGTCACAAGGCCTTTGGGGACCAAGCACCTTGACCGAGGTCACAGGGTGAGTCCATGGCAGAGTTGGAACCAGAACCCAGATCTCCTGGGCCCCATGCTACACAGCTCCCACCTGCCCCTGGTGCTTTCTGGCTCCCCTCCACTGCTTCGTCCCCCTTCTCCCCGGGCTGCTCTAGCCAGATCCAGCAACCTATACACACCCCTACATCCCCCAGCTTCATGGTTGGTTGATCAAGGCCAAGTTTTTCCTCCCTGAGTTCCAGCCCCATCAACCTCCCCCTGAGAAATCCTGATCAGCCCAAACCTCCTATGTTAGCCCTTGGTGGATGCTTGGAATAGATGATTCCCCCACCAAGGCCCTTCATAGGCTGAAAAGTCTGGGTATGGATGTCAGTTTTACTATAGATTGTCCTAACAAATCTCTATTTTAGACTTACTGACTGGAAACACCAGTGCTGAGGGGGCATGGAAGGCAGCCTTAGTGATCTTCACAGCAGCCCGGCTGGATGGTGTTGGCCCCATTTTACAAATGAGGGACCAAGGGTCCCTGATCTTATTTAACTTGCCTATGGCCCTATATGTAAGTGGTAGAACTTGGATTTAAACTTGGGCTCCTAGCCCAAGACTTTCACCCCATACCAGGAAGTTTCCTACAAGCATCCATCATTTTAGTCATACCTGCTTGCTTAGTGGACACCATATCCCTTTCATATAATCAGGACCCCTTCTTCAGAAATTATTAAGAATTTCAGGACCGTGACATCTGAGCATTAAACTAAGCACAGGGCACTTCTAAGTGTCGGGCTGTGTGTGACTGCCCAGGTCACACACCCATGAAACTTCCCGGCAGACAGTTCCCTCAGTCCACATCAACCCACACCACCATCCCTCCACTGGCTAATTCCTTCCCTTCCTATGAGAGTCACCTCCTCCATGAAGCCTCCCTTAACTTCACCCCCTCCCAAGCTACACTAAGCCTCCTCTGTTTCCTCCAGTTGTCCTGTCATAGCGCAGACCATGCTGTAATATTCTCAGTTCTTGCCTGATAGCCCCCCAACACACACACACACACACACACACACACACACACACACACACACACACACACACACACACACACACACACACACACACACCAGGCTGGGAGCTCCTTGAAGGCAGAGACTGTACTTTCTGGCTCTGCATTCTCAGAACTTAACCTTGGGCCACATACCTTGTAAGTGCTCAAAGAGTTTTGTGAAATGAAGTAAAGGAAACCCAGAATCACTGAGAAGGAACAACAAACCTCAATCTGAAGGCAGGCAGGCTACTGGGAGCACATAACCAGGCAGGTGAAGGTACAATAGGGAGGATGAGGCAAAGGAGCCATGGGGAGTGGAGGGGGCAGGGGCTCTGTGTGGAGGTGATGAGGACAAAGCAGGGTGACAAGCACCGCCAGGAAATCTCTGACTAATCCTTGAAGGCCTCCCGGAGGTGGAGGCCAGCATGCCTCCAAGAACTGATCTGAGGTCAGGACTCCATAGGCAACCTGCACACATGCTCTTCCCTGGGAGTCGTGACTGTGGTAAGTCAAGGAAGTACTGCCTCTTCAAGCCCCTCTTCCCACCCCCACCCCCCAGGTCTGGTTTTAGAAAGGAGAAAAGGACCAGACTTGTGTCTTACGGTAGATTGATGGCATCTTCCTCCAAGTAGTTAACCAAACTGCCCCTTGAGGAAAGTGGGAGTCCTTTGGTAGTGACAGTCCTGTTCATAGACTTGGGGTTTGGAAAGGGCTTCGACATTTGATTGAGTGTGTTCAAAACGTTGAGGGTTTCCTTCTTCAGCATGGTCTCCTCCCCATCTCCCACTTTGTAGAGTGTCTCTGATGCCATCTGCCTTGTTTGGGGCCACAGCCGTCACCAGGCAGGACAACCAAGCTGACAGGAAGCAGAGAGAAACTGGAGGCAGAGGACACACCCTTAGTTTGGGTGGGATGGGGGTGCAATGAGCTGACTTCATAATCATCAGAGAGTGTAACAATTAGGGGCCAGCCTCCCCCTTGATCTGAGGCTGCCGCTGCCCAGGACCAATGTCGGGAGTGGGTAGAGTCAAGGAAGAGACTACAACACCCCTTGGGCTAAGGCTCTGTGGTTACAGCAGCCTTGCTCTTCTCTGAAAACTCAGAATGCTCACCACCGGTGCCCTTCGGACCTGCCCTAGGAAGGAGGACATTGATGGTGATACAAAGGCACCTGGGCATGGAGGGAGGCAGGCAGTACTGGACTGGGCCTCTGGGAGTGGGGGACTTTGTCTATAGAATCCTGAGACTCTATATCCAGAAATCCTAGGCAGCAAACCCCCTTCGTCCAGTTGTGTAGGCACAGGGAAAGCCCGGATGGTTCATGAGGTTCATAGCTCACATATACCCAGGTTTTACTGCTGGAATTCTAAATTCTGCCACACCCTCACCCCAAGCGTCTTCATGTGTTGAGTGACAATGGTGGGTGCTACAGAGGCATACAGAAACGGGCCAGACGTTGTGTTGTTTCTTTTTCTCAAGGAAACCATGTCACAGTAGGGGGACTTCCCTGGTGGTCCAGTGGCTGACTCTGTGTTCCCAATGCAGGGGGCCCAGGTTCAATCCCTGGTCAGGGAACTAGATCCCACAAGCCTCAGCGAAGATCCTGCGTGCTGCAACTAAGACCTGGTGCAGCCTAAATATAAAATAAATAAATAAATGTTTAAAAAAAAAAACAACAACATGTAATAGTAGGAAAACATACTTCGAGGGGTGCGGACGGGGGCGCTGTTAAAACAGCACTAGCTTTGCACCTACATGTGGTTTTGTCCACTCTAAGTCCAGCTCTGCCCTTACAGGCTGTGAAACCTTTGGCAAATGACTTCACCTCTTTGCACCTCAGTTTCCTCATCTGTAAAATAGGGATAAACATAGCACCTACCTTACTGGATTGTGAGGAGATAACCCTGTAAAGTTGTTTTCTTTCTTCCAGAGGATTAGGTCAAGCAAAGGACATTTAAAAATACCAAATTATTTTGTGTGTGTGTGTGTGTGTTCTATATACTGTAAATGTTGTCTTCCATTTACAAATTCTTTTATTTGGAAAATAGAGAAGCAGATGCCCTCTCTGTGCTCTGCTGCTTTTTAGCACCCATCAAATGATCGGTAGTTATCTGATTTATTTGATTTCCTCTTTCCTGTCTTCTCTCACTAATAAGTACGTCCCTAAGCGTAGGGATGGTCCGTCCGATCGAACGTTCTGGCCCAGTGTTCTGAACAGAAGGCTGCACCTGGGAGGCCTGCAGGGAGGCGAGATCGGGGAGAAGGCAGAGACGCATGTGGGCGTAGGGTGGCAGATCTGGTGGCCTCGGCGCAGGGGAGCCGGCTCCGTGCCGCCCGCGCTGTCTCCGCCCCAATCGCCCGGCTAGCGCATCCGGTCCGTGGCCAGCAGGTGGCGCCGCAGGCCGGACCCTGGAGCCTGGAAGCCGGAAGCTGCGGCGCGGTCCGGGCGGGAGGATTCTGGGTGCTGGCGTCCCGGCAGGCTCAGCACCCTCCGCGCCGCCTCCGCCTCCCGCCTCCCGCCTCCCGCCTCCCTCTAGCCTCCCGCGCTAGTCCAGAAAGGGCCCCGCGGATGTCCCCGGGACGAGCGGCCCCGGGCCCCCAGGGAACATGGGCGTGCTCCGGGCCGGACTGTGCCCGGGTCTCACCCAGGACATGGTCCAGCTTCTGTGGAGCCGCGGGATCAAGACAGGTGATCGCAGGGGTGCGCCAGTGCGGGCCACGCGGCCGGGCCCAGCGCGGAGGCCGGCCCCAGCCTTGGCACACCAGGGAGCGGGGGGGGGGGGCCCCCTCCCCTCTCCTCTCCCCTCTCCTCTCCCCCGCTCCC
The DNA here is from genome assembly GCA_004363435.1 of Platanista minor. Taxonomy (NCBI): domain Eukaryota; kingdom Metazoa; phylum Chordata; class Mammalia; order Artiodactyla; family Platanistidae; genus Platanista; species Platanista minor. The sequence continues at coordinate 6,263 of RJWK010029872.1, forward strand.
CGTCTCCTCCGCCCACAGCCTCCTTGAGAGCCCGGGAAGGTGGGAGTGAGCTAACCACGCCCCAGGAAGGGTAGAACCCCCACTGTGTGCCTGGCACCACGCCAGGTGCTGCGGCTCAGCTAGTCGACGTAGGCGAGGAAAAGTCAAGTGAGGGAGGCCCCCGAGCCTCCTTTCCTGCCCACCAACCCCACGTGTTTTGTTTTCAGTGGTGGACCTGGTTTCAGCAGACCTGGAGGAAGTAGCCCAGAAATGTGGCTTGTCTTATAAGGTGAGCTGACAATCTCCGCTCCAAACCTGGATGTCTGTAGATGCCCATTCCTGAGCAGAGGGTTCCCAGAGATTGATAAGGGCGCCGTATGAGACCCTGGGGGCCTCCTCCGTTGGCTGGTCACTGCCGAGTACTCCGGGCTGCTTCGGGTCGGAGCGCCCCAGCCCGCTCCTGAGTTTCCCCGCCCCTTCCGCAGGCCCTGGTCGCCCTGAGGCGGGTGCTCCTGGCTCAGTTCTCAGCTTTCCCCTTCAATGGCGCTGATCTCTACGAGGAGCTGAAGACCTCCACGGCCATCCTGTCCACCGGCATTGCAAGGTTTGTGTGGGTACTTGGGGGAAAAGGTGAGAGGCGGGCTCTTGATACTTGAGTCTAGGGAGAGCAGGCTTTTTCAAACAGTGGTGAGGATGTTCAGGACTTTGAGTTCTCTTAAGCTATAACAGGGTTTCTCCAACTCCTAACTTTTGGGGATGCAGAATTATTTGGGGGGGGGGTGCTGTCCTGCATTTATAGTAGGATGTTTGGCAGCATCCCTGGCCTCTAGCCACTAGAAGCCGGGTAGCACCTCCCTTCCCATGTCTGACCATCAAAAATGTCTCCAGCTGTGACCAAATGACCCCTCCCCCAACCCCAGGATGGCAAAATTGCCGCTGGTTGAAAACCACTGTCCTATAACACACGATGTCAGTATTTCATTATTACTCAGCAGATCAGAGCAACTCTTCTACCACCTCTTTCCCTTAAGGATGGGGCAAGAGAGAGCATGGCAGGACTAACATTGACTGAGTGCCTACTACATACCAGCCACTGACACATAGTAGGTTATATAATAGGTTGTATAATCTCTTCAGTGACCCTGTGAGTTAGTGATTTCTTTTTTCTTTTTTTAAAAATTTATTTTTGGCTGTGTTGGGTCTTCGTTGCTGGGTGTGGACTTTAGTTGTGGAGAGTGGGCGCTACTCTTTGTTGCAGTGCGCGGGCTTCTCATTGCAGTGACTTCTCTTGTTGCAAATCACGGGCTCTAGGCGTGCAGGCTTCAGTAATTGTGGCACGTGGGCTCAGTAGTTGTGGCTCGCGGGCTGTAGAGCGCAGGCTCAGTAGTTGTGGCCCATGGGCTTAGTTGCTCTGCGGCATGTGGGATCTTCCCGGACCAGGGCTCGAACCCGTGTCCCCTGCATTGGCAGGCGGATTGTTAACCACTGCGCCACCAGGGAAGTCCCAAGGTTGATTCTTGACTCGAGAGTTAAGACCAGTGGTTTCACCCAGGCTACATGTTAGAATCATTTGGGAAGCTTAAGAAATATTCATGCCTGGGTCTCACCTTTAGAAATTCTGACTTAATTGCTCTAGGCCAGTGGTTCCCAAACTTTTCTGCCCATTAGAATTACCTGTGAATTTTTTTTTTTTTAATTCCAAAGCCCTATACTGTGCCCCCAAACACACACACCAATTGAATCACATTCTCCGGGGGTGGAACACAAGCATCAGTATTTTTTGAAATTCCAGGTGACTCCAGTGTGCAGACAAGTTTGGGAATCGCTGATACAGGTCTCTTTTTTTTAAAACTCCCGTCGTTATTTTAACATGCAGGCAGGACTGGGAAACACTAGTCCAGCCTAATGGTGTTCAGATTTGAACATGTATCCTTGTTGAGACTCAGATGTGGTCCTCACCCTAAGAGTTTCTGATTCAGTAGGTCTGGGTTGGGGCCTGAGAATTTGCATTTCTAATCAGTTCCCAGGTGATGCTAATGCTGCAGGTCCTGGGAACCACACTGGGAGAACCACTGCTATAATGGGACTGGGGGTTCTCTGATCTCAGTGGGAGGAACGGGAGCCAGCAGTGGCAGAGGCTGGATGCTCTTTAAAAAGGTGCTTATTGGGGCTTCCCTGGTGGTGCAGTGGTTGAGAATCTGCCTGCCAATGCAGGGACATGGGTTCGGGCCCTGGTCCCACATGCCGCGGAGCAACTAAGCCCGTGAGCCACAACTACTGAGCCTGCGCATCTGGAGCTCGTGCTCCGCAACAAGAGAGGCTGCGACAGTGAGAGGCCCGCGCACGGCGATGAAGAGTGGCCCCCGCTCGCCGCAACTAGAGAAAGCCCTTGCACAGAAACGAAGACCCAACATAGCCAAAAACAAAATAAATTTAAAAAAAAATTTTTTTAAGTGCTTATTACACAGAGACAAGGTGAGCACAGTTATCCCAAGAAGCCACAGGGCCGGAGTGGTAACCAGAGCGTTTTGACCAGCAGTGCCCTGTGGTTATAATCATGGGGGCCCTGGGATTGAAAGAGATGGGCTTACTTAAGTGCTGCTTGGCATATACAGAGGGGTCATGGGAGGTCTTCAAGGACCATCACAAAGGGCTGGAGCCCATGGAGGTGATTACAGGGTTGGGACAGGGATGCACGTGGCCAGGACGTGAAGGTGTTAGTATAGGCTGTGATGAGAAAGAGGTGAAATTTCAGCCCACAGGTTGGGCAGGATATGTCGTTTTTCCCTTGCTGCTTTCAATAATTTTTCTTTGTCTTTAATTTTTACCAGTTTGCTTACTTTGTGTCTTGGCGTGTTTCTCCTTGGGTTTATCCTGTATGGGACTCACTGTGCTTCCTGGACTTGGGTGGCTATTTCCTTTCCCATGTTAGGGAAGTTTTCAACTATAATCTCTTCAAATATTTTCTCTGGTCCTTTCTCTCTCTCTTCTCCTTCTGGGACCCCTATAATGCGAATGTTGTCGCATTTAACGTTGTCCCAGAGGTCTCTTAGGCTGTCTTCATTTCTTTTCATTCTTTTTTCTTTATTCTGTTCCGCAGCAGTGAACTCCACCATTTCTGTCTTTCAGGTCACTTATCTATTCTTCTGCCTCAGTTATTCTGCTATTGATTCCTTCTAATGTACTTTTCATTTCAGTTATTGTATTGTTCATCTCTGTTTGTTTGTTCTTTAATTCTTCTAGGTCTTTGTTAAACATTTCTTGCACCTTCTTGATCTTTGCCTCCATTCTTTTTCCGAGGTCCTGGATCATCTTCAGTACCATTATTCTGAATTCTTTTTCTGAAAGGTTGCCTATCTCCACTTCATTTAGTTGTTTTTCTGGGGTTTTATCTTGTTCCTTCATCTGGTACATAGCCCTCTGCCTTTTCATCTTGTCTGTCTTTCTGTGAATGTGGTTTTTGTTCCACAGGCTGCGGGGTTGTGGTTCTTCTTGCTTCTGCTGTCTGCCCTCTTGGTTGGGCAGGATATGGGGTGTGGGTAGTGACCTGTTTTCTGGTGGTTTAGGAACAGAAACTGGATTAGGATTGGCCGTGACTTGAATTTATCTCAAGGCTTCCACAGCCAGAGTGTTGATAACATAGGAACCTTCTATCACTCGTTTTGTCTGGAAACATTTACTGTGCATCTCCTGTGTTTCAGCCACTGTGCCAGTTCTGGGGTGAACAAGGCCCAGTCCTTGCCCCAGGGTGATCTGGGCCAAAAACTTTTGCTCTGCAAGACGATGAAAAGACAAGTGATAGAATGGGGAAAATATTTTCAATCCATGTATTCAACAAAGGAATTGCATCTGGAATATATAAAGGATTCTTAAAACTCAGCAGTAGAACAAACAATGCAATTAGAAAATGGGCAAAAGACACAACCAGACATTTCACCAATGAGGTTCAACATCACTGGTTATTAGGGAAATACAAATTAAAACCACAACGAGATATTACTACATACCTCCTAGAATGGCTAAAATAAAGAATGGTGATAACTCCAAATGCTAGTAAGGGTGTGGAGAAACTGGATTACCTCATACATTGCTGGTGGGAAAGTAAAATGGCATAGGCACTCTGGAAAACAAGTTAGTGGTTTCTTGTGAAATTAATATGCACTTACCGTACAACCCAACAGTTGTATTCTGGGGCATCTATTCCAGAGAAATAAAAACTTAGGTTTACAGAAAAACCTGTATGCAAATGTTCATAGCCGTTTTATTCATAATTTCCTCCAACTGGAAACAGCTAAAATGTCCTTCAATGGGTGAATGGTTAAACAAACTTGGTCCATCCATACCATGGAATACTACTCAGCAGTAAAAAAGAACAAGCTATCGATACATGTGACAACTTGGATCTCGAGGGCATGATGCTGAGTGAGAAAAGCCAGTCACAAAGGTTACATATTGTGTGATTCTGTGTACATAATATTCTTGAAATAACATAACAATAGAGACGGAGCACAGATTAAGTGGTTGCCAGGGGCTAGGGATTAGGGGTGGATGGAAGGGGAGTGGCTATAAAAGGATGGCACAAGGGAGCCTTGCAGCAATGGAAATGTTCTGTATCTTGGTTGTGGTGGTTGCATAAACCCATGCATGTGATGAAATGGCATAGAGTTATACACACAGACACACACGAAAGTAATGGTGGTGAATCTGAATAAGCTCTGTGGATCGCACCAGTGTCAGTTTGTGATGTTACGGTGTAGTACAATACACCTACCATTAGGGGGAACTAGGTACAGGGGACATGGGACCTCCCTGTACATTGTTTTTTGCAACTTCCTGTGAATCTATAATTATTTCAAAGTTTTAGAAAATGACCAATTATGGTAAATGCTATCAAGGAAACCCAGAAGGGGCTGAGATGGAGGATGAGAGGACCATTGGATGGGGTGGCAAAGAGACCTCTGTGGAGAAGTGATCACCGAGAGTGATCTGTAAGCTGAGAGTGAAAGGATGAGGGGCCAGAGGAGGAACATTTAGCCGTGCCGGCTTTCCCCACAGGAAACTCTACCAGGAGAAGCCTCCTGGCCAGAGATATTAGAGTGTCTCTGGACAGAACAGTGCTTGTAAAGGATGTCCTGCCTTTTTTTCCTGGTTCCTACTCCCCTCCCTTCCTTCGAATCCCCTCAGTTGGTTCTCTTGCCTCCTCTTCTGCCATCAGCCTGGACAAACTGCTGGATGCTGGTCTCTATACTGGAGAAGTGACTGAAATCGTAGGAGGCCCAGGTAGCGGCAAAACCCAGGTACACATGCGTCCAGCAGCCAGGAGGGTTGGGGGAGGTGGGTGCATAGCCCTGGATCCCTGGGGAAGCTTCTGCCAGTGTGCTTGTGATTCAGAGATCAGAAGAGAGAAGATGGGTGGTGAGGACTGGGGCTTGGACTTGGCCCATTCGTGTCTCTGGGATCTGGACAAGATTTGGAGGGAGCACCCATGCTTGGCCCTCCTTGAGGGCTCAAGTTCACCCAGTGCCCCATCTCTACTCAGGTATGTCTTTGTGTGGCTGCAAACGTGGCCCACGGCCTGCAACAGAACGTCCTATACATCGATTCCAATGGAGGGCTCACAGCTTCCCGCATTCTCCAGCTACTTCAGGCCAGAACCCCAGATGAGGAGGAGCAGGTAAAGAGCAGGAGGGTTGGGTTCCTTTGAGGTTCTGACACCGTGAGTAAGACCCCATTAGGTAACGTGGCATTATCTAACCGTTAAGTAAGACCCCATTATCTGTCTAACATGTCTAAGTAAGAACCCATTATCTAAGACCCCATTATCTAACGTGGCAAGAATTTTGGTCATTTGTGTGAATAGATATTTCTGGCTTTGAAACTTGCTGTTCTACTAATACTTTCTGTTCTGCAAGCCTCCCCATTATGACATCATCCCACCCCTGCCATACCCTAACAGGGCTGCCACACACCCAGCATCTGTGTTTCTCTCCCATTTCTTCCCATGGAAGACACACTACTCAGTCCTATCCCTCCTTCCCACGGAGCTCTGACTTGGCTTTGCAGCTCAGCACCCAGGCAGCCACCTTGGTGAGAACTGGCCCATCAGACAAAGCCCACTTGCCATCCTGGACCTGAGTCCTTCTGTCTAAGTGCCTCTTCCTGCTCAGCCTCAAAATCCCTCTTCATCTTGCGCCACCCCCTTCCCCTCTTCTCCAAAGCTCTCCCTTCTATCTCCTACCTCTTCAGGCGGGAGCTCTCCAGAGGATCCAGGTGGTGCGTGCGTTTGACATCTTCCAGATGTTGGATGTGCTGCAGGACCTGCGAGGCGCCGTGTCCCAGCAGGTGAGCCTGCTTCTCTGCCCCTCCCTCCTCCCCCCTAGCTGGCCAGTGCTGTCTGCATGCGGGCAGGTGTCCTACTACAGACTCTGCTTGGAGACGCAGATATGCAATCTGGCGACTCTAGCTGTGTCTGCCGCTCCCAGGATGGGATTTCTGGATGCTTAATTCATTCCTGAGTGCCTCCTCGTTTACATGCCCATCTTCCCCACTAAAGAGTAAGCCCCTTCCTTGAGTGCAAGGATCATGTCATATTCATCTCTGCATTCCAACGCCAGATCCGTTAAGATTACTTTCAGCTGCAAGTAATAGAGTCTATCTGACAGACACTTGAACCTTGAGGACTTTTAATTATCTCACATGAGTCTGGAGGTTGGCAAGTCCATAATGTCAGGGCTGTAGGTTGGTGTGCCTGGTTCTCTTGCTCTTCCCCCTCATGATTGCAAAGTGGCTGCTATGGCTCAAAGCATCATGTCTTCGCACATCCATATTACATCCATATTCAGGTCAGTGAGAGATAGACGCCTCTTTTCTGTACCTCTTCCCTTTTATAAGGGAAGAGAAATCTTCCTCTGGAACCCCCCAGTATGCTTCCCTGTTCCCATTACATCTAATTGACCAAAACTGAGCTATGTGTTTGTCCTAGACCAGGGGTTGGGCCCACCTTCCCTGATGTCAGGAGATTTCTGCCCAGTACTGGAACACATTCAGAGTCCTGTTAACAAGGAAGAGGGGTTTGGAATGGCATTTGGTACCCTGCTACACCTGATAGGTGCTTAGACAGGATTTGGTGCACTGATTTATACACTCTTAGATTTGGGAGACACCTTACAGAGGATAGTTTAATTCATCTTAAACTTTATCTCTCACCCCAAAGCATAACATGTCCCCATGCGCATACCCAGGGTTGTATACAAAGTAAAGCGTTTTTACAAACTTTAGAACATGTAATAGTTGAACAAATGCTTGCCATAGGAATCGTAGCAGGCTATGACACCCCCATGTGTTGAGACATGAAGTCAAGTAGTCCTGACCTAATCCAACCCTCTCGTTTCTAGAGATGAGGAGAGTGAGGGCCAGAGACATTCAGTCAGTTGCCCAAAGTCACCGCATATTTAGGATAAGAACAAAGCTTATAACCCAAATCTCTCAACTCCCAGGTCAAAAGATGATTTTTTTTATTTTTTTTTTTTGCAGTACGCGGGCCTCTCACTGCTGTGGCCTCTCCCGTTGCGGAGCGCAGGCTCAGTGGCCATGGCCCACGGGCCCAGCTGCTCCACAGCATGTGGAATCTTTCCGGACCGGGGCACGAACCCGTGTCCCCTGCATCGGCAGGTGGACTCTCAACCACTGTGCCACCAGGGAAGCCCACGATATTTTTTACTGTAGGGCCATTAGATGGTATATATTTATATTATTGCATAGCAAGTTACTACAAACTTAGTGACTTAAAACAACACATATTTATTACCTCACAGTTTATGTAGGTCTGGAGTCTGGGCACAGCTTAGCCTGGTCCCCTACTTAGGGTCTCATTAGGCTGTGATCAAGGTGGCAGCTGGGCTGTGTTCTTATCTGGAGGCTCAACTGGGGAAGAACCACTTACAAGTTGATTCAGGTTTTTGGCAGAATTCATTTCCTAGAGGCTTCAGTTCCTTGCTGGCAGCTGGTTGCTGGCAGAGGCCACCTTCAGTTCTTTGAGGCTGCCCACTGTTCCTGACATGTGGCCCTTTGCATAGGCAGTTCACAGCACAGCCACTCTTGCTTTTTCAAGACAGCACAAGAGTAAGAGCAAAATGGAACACACCATCTTACATAACATAATGTAATCACGGGGTGGCAGCCCATTCCCTTTGCCATATAATGTAGCCTAATCAAGAGAGTGACATCCAGGGAATTCCCTGGCGGTCCAGTGGTTAGGGCTCTGCACTCTGCACTTTCACTTCCAAGGGCCTGGGTTCAATCCCTGGTCGGGAACTAAGATCCCACAAGCCACGCAGTGCGGCCAAAAAAAGAGTGACATCCTAACACCTTTGACATTTGACTAGTAAGAAAGCAAGTCATAGGACTCCCCCAGGGTCAAGGGGAAGGGATCATAGAGGACTCAGACACCTAGAGGTGGGGATCGTGAGGTCTGTCTGCTACAGATACCTGATAGCCCCATTGTTACAAGCGGCAAAAGGCTTGTTGTCCCATTTTGGCCAGAGATTTCAACCTGCTCTCCCAGAGAGTAAGGAAGGGCTAAGCTGATCTCTCTCTTTTCTGCCAGCGTCTCTTAGATAGCCGTTGACTGGCCAAGAGTCAATAACTGGGATGTGAAGGGGGAGACATGCAGAAGACAGACAAGATAAGCTGAATATCCAGGACTTGGCCAACATGAGATGAAAAAAACCAGTTATGGAAACAGAATTGGCAAATGGGTTCGCTATAAGGAATAAGGGAGAAGAGAAGGGAAGCTTCAAGGACAAGAAACATTTTAGGTCCAAGAAACTAAGGATGTTTCCTAGTTTCCTGGTTTTAGCAGGTGGCTGTCTATATAGTCTATATTTGGAAACTTTTTTTTTTTTTTGGCTGTGTTGGGTCTTTGTTGCGCATGGGCTTTCTCTAGTTGCGGCAAGCAGGGGCTACTCTTCATTGCGGTGCACAGGCTTCTCGTTGTGGTGGCTTCTCTTGTCACGGAGAACAGGCTCTAGGCACGCGGGCTTCAGTAGTTGTGGCATGTGGGCTCAGTAGTTGTGGCTTGCAGGCTCAGTAGTTGTGGCACATGGGCTTAGTTGCTCTGCGGCATGTGGGATCTTCCCGAACCAGGGCTCGAACCCATGTGCCCTGAATTGGCAGGCAGATTCCTCACCCCTGCGCCAACAGGGAAGCCCCTGGAACCTTTTTAGATATGGAAGATTAGGCCCTGGAGGCACAATCTGGAAAGAGACTGAAGTAAAGAGAAGGCTCACCTCTTCAGCAAAGGAAGTTAGGAACTTGGGGCATAAGCAGGAGAGGGAAAAGAGAGCCTGACAAGATGATGGGGGACTGGCCACAAGGAGAAAGATTCTACTAAGAAAATTCCTGCCCAGGGGACCACAGGATCTGAGCAGGGATTTCTCAAATTTAATTATTTTAGGGTATCTGTAATGTCCTGTGATTTAAACTCTCTCTTTACACCCAATTCCTCAGTAAAATCTGTTATACATACAAATGGGGGTGGGAAAAAAAAGACATTGTTGAAATTCCATCATACATGCCCAGCTGTATTTGGGGTGGGGGAGATTATTTCTTACCTGTTTCTGGAAGAGGAGCAGGCTTATCTGGTAATGGTCGCCTCCTAGAGGCCACCTGGTTCATGGCACCTGCTTCCCATCAACCCTGCAGGTGAGCAGCTCTTCAGGGACTCTGAAAGTGGTGGTTGTGGACTCGGTCACTGCGGTGGTCGCCCCACTTCTGGGAGGTCAGCAGAGGGAAGGTGAGTGGTGTGGCAGAGCCCAGGGTTGGGGTCTTGATCTTGCCTCCCGGCTCTGGAGTCCTGTCTCCAGCCAGCCTGGTCCCTGATGCCCTGATGCCCACCCTCTCTGCTTTTTCTTCCCCAGGCTTGGCCTTGATGATGCAGCTGGCCCGAGAGCTGAAGACTCTGGCCCGGGACCTCAGCGTGGCACTGGTGGTGAGGAAGTGGGCTTGGCCAGCCATCCTTGCCTTACCTCTGGTCCCTGGGCTTCACCAAGTGGGGAGATGTTCTTTCTAGTTACAGTTCTTTATTTCCCTTAAAGAGCAGCTTCTGAACCCCCAAAGTGGCCCTTTGGGAAAGGACCGTAGCCCAACTTCCCTGGGTCATCTAGAGCACCAGACTGGGAGGGGATCGGACCTTAAATAGCCAAGGGATCAGGGACAGTCTTGTTTTTCTTTTTACTTGCTTTAAGTCAGTTTTATTGAGGTTTAATTCATACAGAGTAACCTTCTCCTTGTTTGAAGTTTGATACAGTCATCTCCAGCCTTGTTACCCCACCGCAATCAAGATACAGAATATTTCTGTCACCCCAGAAAGATCCTCCGGCCCCAGACAACCACTGATCTGGTTTCTGTCCCAATAGTTTTGCCTTTTCCAGAGCTTCATAGAAAGGGATCTTTTGGCTTTTAAAGTAATTTTTTCTGCTTATGGAGTAGTTTTTTAAAAGTCTGCATGCTTCTCATAGAAGAGGGTAAAAAATAGTTAAATATGAGTCAAATTTGTAATCGGTATCCACAGAAACCATATTAATTTTTTATAAACCTCCATAGAATCTTTTTTCTCTGCATATATACATATACTTTTGTGTGTGTGTGTGTGTGTGTGTGTGTGGTACGCAGGCCTCTGACTGTCGTGGCCTCTCCCGTTGCGGAGCACAGGCTCCGGATGCGCAGGCTCAGCAGCCATGGCTCACAGGCCCAGCCACTCCGCGGCATGTGGGATCTTCCCAGACCAGGGCTCGAACCCATGTCCCCTGCATTGGCAGGCGGACTCTCAACCACTGCACCACCAGGGAAGCCCTTCTTTTGTTCTTATACTGGGTCCCAAGGCCTCCCTTTCCAGACTGTAGGATGTATGTGAGCACCTGCTGTGTGCCAGGCTCTGGCTTAGGCAGCAGGGATTCAATGATGAACAAGCCACACCTGTGCCCAGGGGTGGGGTGGGGAGCAGGGGGTAACCTCAAGAGGATGCAGTGAGGTTGGCGTTGCTTACCTTAGACTAGCCTGGGCAGAGTAGAGCTGACCAGCCAAATTAGGATGCCCCTTTCCAAAACCCCTCCCACGTATACACACAGATGCACACCCTGACACAAAGGGGTGGGTGCACGTGGTCTCAGGATGCCCTATTGCTGCGCTGGGATTGTAGTGGGCCTAAGCGGACAGCACTGCTTTTCCCAGCCACATGCCTCCGTTACCTTTCATTGGAATAAGCCTGGGACGTTGTGGTTTAGTGGCAAGAGCTCTGCGCAAGTCAGGAGTCCAGGGTTCTGATTCCAGACGGTTGATAAATTAAGGAAGCTTGGGGAAGTCGTTTCCCTGTACTAGGCCTGAGCTTTCCCATCTATAAAATGAAGCCATAGGAGCAGATGTCCTCTGTACCAGCATTCCGGATCTATAAGCCTTTGATTCTTTCCGCCGCAGGTGACCAATCACATGACCCGAGACAGGGACAGCGGGCAGCTCAAACCTGCCCTGGGACGCTCCTGGAGCTTTGTGCCCAGCACCCGGCTTCTCCTGGACACCGGCCAAGGTGCAGGAGCATCAGGCAGCTGGCGCATGGCGTGTCTGACCAAATCTCCCCGTCTGGTGAGCCAGCCCCAGGGGAAAGCCAGGAATCTGGGCCCTTGAGGGTGGCTTCTGTGCCCACAGATGTCTCATCGAGGAACTTCTGGATACTGAGACCCTGCAGCCAAAGAGGCTACCCACTTGGGCTGCTCAACTCAAAAACTCACCTTCCCCTCCTGTCTTGTTCCAGCCAACAGGTTTCCAGGAGATGGTGGACATTGGGACCTGGGGGACTCCAGTGCAGAGCCCAACATTACAGGGAGATCACATGTGACTTGCTGTTGATTGGGACAAACCCTCCTGCACAGTAACGCCTACTGTTCACTGCCAGCAGCCGGTGGGGCTGCAGAGAAGATCTCGGGCTGGGCAGACATCTTAGTGCTTAGCTCCTCTCTCTGGAAACACAGTGTTACTGGCTAGAGAGGATGCTGCTGTGGAAGGACCCAGAAATTCATGCTGCTACCAGGGTTTCCTCCCTTGTGTCTACCATGTATGTTCCCAGCACGCACCGAGTTCAGTGTCTTGGGCATCTCTGAAGAGGCATGCTGGTGACTGGACAGATAACCCTGTGCATCACTGTCCTGTGCATCACTGTCCTGCACTCCATCCTAACACAGTGACTGAGTCTGAGGCCTCTAGCTTGCCTTTGCTTCCCTTCTTTCTTCCTTTTTTTTTTTTTTTGCCTCTGTTTTTCCATCTGTAAGATGGGCTCCCTTTCTCTTAACTCTCTCTTTGCGTTACCGGGTGGAAGTAACCTTGTAAGTGCAAAACTCTTCTTTATCTAGGTCCTGATCTTAAAAACATAAAGGAAATTCTCTGAGCCCCAGAGCTATCCATTTTCCCCCCAGAAGGTGGTTTTTCAGTTTTCCCTAGTGAGGCCCCAAAGAATGGTTATTCCTCTTTCCCTCTTGCCCATTTGGTTTCACAAACCTGCATGCATCACCATGACCAGGTGAGACTGGGAGCTCACTGCAGTCCCAGGAATATAATTTAACAGGAAGGGAAGATGTGACCTGGTCCCGGTGAATCCAGCCACTTGTTTAACGTGTGTGGTGCCCTGTGGGGCCCCTCCACAGTGTCAAGAAACCAGAGGTGCTGAACCATGGCCTTGCCCATAAATAGACAGAGGAGAATTTGCACAGTAAATAGAGCCAGCTGGGAAAATTGATGCTGGTGTAAATAATACATGGTAAATCTAGTCCTTTATGTCGAAATTCATTGCTGGTGGTTCCAACATGCAATATAATTACACCTCTCTTCCTGCCAGCTGTACCACAGCCTGGTGCCCTAGTGTATGAAATAACCCCCCTGTCACGGGCACTGTGGCCATCCCTCTGCAAGCTATAACTCTGGCTGGGCAAGGAGGAGGACACCAGGAGAAGGGAAATAAAAGGCAAAGGAGAGAAATGATCAGGATTGTTCACTGACCACAATTTTTAAAGGAAGGTTGCCTTTCTCAGTTTGAGAGCCTGTCATGTAATTAATTAGTTGCTTGGCTGCAGGAAGAGAGGTCAGAGTTACAGGCCGCAGACACGACATTTAGAGGTGATGAACACAACAGGGATAAAAGCAAGAAGCCTGGAGGACTGGGAACAAGTGGCAGACCAGCCCGAGGGTATCTGCCTGAGAGGACAGGCTTGGTAAGCTGCAGACTGGAGGAGGAACCCTGGCGCTGCTGCTTTCACAGGCTCCCAGGAGAAACGAATCTTCAGCATCCTTACACCAGGAGCAGTTGGTGCATAATTGCAACCGTAGTAGGAAGCAAAATGTTAAGCTGGGACTGGCACGTCCCTGTCACTTGTACCATTTGGGCATCCTGAGCCCACGCAGACATCACCAATCAATCAAGCATTCTTTTTGGCAGAGCTCAAAAAGAGCTTCTCCACACGGCACTCCAGGCAGCCACGAGCAGTCAGTTGGAACTGGCGTTCACGGTGGAGGCTGGTTACCATCTCTGCCCCAGGCAGATCTGCCATATTTCCCATATATGGTGTCGCATGCTTGGTTCTTGACTCAGGACCCTACAATAGTGTGGTTTGAGAGGCCTGTAAAGATCATAGGCCCCATCTTGTCATTTAACAGAGAAGGAAACTGAGGCCCAAAGAGGAGAAATGACAGTCCCAGTGGCAGAACAGGGGCTGGAACCCAGGACTCTCGATTCCTCAGCCAGGACTCTGTGTCCATGTTGCCTTTAGTTTCCGAACGGCACAGTTCTGTCCTCAGTGGGGACTTCTTCCAGCCACACAGCCTCACCGAGGTAGCCTCTCTGGCCACAGGAAGGCGCTCCATTCATTGCTGCTGCAGACCACCCCGTGACATTTCTGCAGGACTTTGCCCCTCACAGCTCACTTCCTCCTTGGCCTTGCTCTCACACCGAGGCTACACCTCATCCTCACGCTGAGCCCACACACTCAGCTCCAGGCCAGCCACCCTGCGAGGCTCCCCTAACAGGCCTGGGGCCGGGCTGGCCCTCCTGCCCACGTGCCTTTTGCTCCCTTTGCTTACGTGTCTGCCTCTGCCCGTGTGCCTGACATCCTCCCTTTTTTATGCCTCAGCTGGGGTCTAGATAGACATCACAATCCTCCTGTACCACTCAGACTTGTCTTATTTGCCCATGAGCCCAAGATCCCCTTGAAGCGCTCCCACGTTAATTTGTCTTTTGCTCTTTCCGCAGTATGGGAGCTCGGTAATTGTTAGATATATATACAAATGGGTGGGTTTTAAGGCATTTTAAAGATGGCAAAGGAGAAACAAAGGAATGTTTTTCACATGATCTAGTCATTGAGGTCCCCCCAGAGTGTCTTTTTACGTATCCTTCTACAGAGGACTGTTGTATGTCCTTGGTCTGATGTTATACAACGTTAATGTTGAGTCCCTACTACGTATGTGCTAGCACTTCACGGCTTTTGTTAGGCACTTGAACTCCCAAAGACTCTCAGGCTCAAGGTCCATGTATCATTGTGGCTGCTCTCCACTACAAGTAGTGAAACCTGGCTGAAAGAGGCTTAAACAATAACATTTGTTATCTCTAGTAACACGACGTCCAAGGTTGGCTCATTTGGCGGCTCATCAAGTGGCGTAGGGCCTTTCCATCTTTCTGCTCTGCTCTCCTTTTGTGTTGGTTTTGTCTTTAAGCTCGTTCTCATCAAAGCGGTGATTCTGGGCTTCCCTGGTGACGCAGTGGTTAAGAATCCGCCTGCCAATGGAGGGTTCAAGCCCTTGTCCGGGAAGATCCCACGTGCAGTGGAGCAACAACGCCTGTGCGCCACAACAACAAGGCCTGTGCTCTAGAGCCCGCGAGCCACAGCTACTGAGACTCTGCACCTAGAGCCCTGCTCTGTGACAAGAGAAGCCACCGCAATGAGAAGCCCGCTCACTGCAACAAAGAGTAGCCCCTGCTCGCTGCAACTAGAGAAAGCCTACGCACAGCAATGAAGACCCAAAGCAGCCAAAAGTAAAAATGAATAAATGTATTTAAAAAAAAAAAGAAAATGGGGATGCTACTAGGAAGGAGGGAGTGTGCATGGAGGAGTTGGATGTTGGGTGGGCAACCACTAGTATCTGCCAAAGTCCAGGAGGCAAGTGTATTGAGGCTCACATGTGCTTAGGCCCTTTGTCCCCATCTCATTTAGACCTTCAGAAAGCCTTCCACCTTCCAGACAGTAAATGGGAGTCCAGTGAGGTTATGGACATAAAGCTAATAAGTGGGCAGCACGAGAATCCAAACATGAATCTGTCTGATTCCAAACCCTACTTTCCATCCTTATGCTGCCTTCGGCTGTGACTATGTGAATGTTTCAATTAAATTTTTCTTTGTATTTTGCCCCGGTAGCAACCAAGGCTACCCATCCCAACCTCTTTTTATCTTTGTTCGCCGTAAAAGCTGGATCAGACATCTACTTTCTCAGCTCTCTCCAATTTCCAGTAGGGAAGTTAGGAGGGAATGACAAACACTCAAAGAAGGGAGATATTGTTGGTATTAAGGTGAACCGGAGGTTTGGGGGGAAATAAAGCTGAATGAAAAACAACAGGGTCTGTGTGTGCCTGAGATGGGAGCCAGTAGGAGGTAAGGGATTTATTTTATTTTATTTTTTGGCACGGCATGCAGCATCTTAGTTCCCTGACCAGGGATCAAACCCGCGTCCCCCTGCAGTGGAAGCACAAGCACGGAGTCTTAACCACTGGACCGCGGGGGATGTCCCAGGAGGTAAGGGATTTAGATGCACATCCCAACTAGGTTTTACTATGCTCTGGCATGGAGTTGCACTGGGGAGAGTTAAAACTGTCCAGTTGCTGGGGATGGGCATTGGAGAAGGCTGTGTGATGCTTGGAGCTTAAATTAGAGCTAGGTAGATTATTCATCCAAGCTTACCCTCAAAAAGATGTTTCTTTCATGTTTTCCTGTCTTATTTCGCTGGCTAGACTAACTTCGGGTGCTAAGTTGAATAGAAGCAACAATAGCCATCCTCCTTGTTCCCGATTTTAGTGAGCTGTTTCCAGTATTTTATCATTAAGTAAGATGCTGTAGGTTCCCTGTAGTTCCCTTTTATGAAGGTAAGGACCTCAGTGTGTTTCCTATCTATCCTGGAGAGGGAGGCCAGGTACTGGCCATTCCATTTGACATGTGTAGAATTCTCTCCCAGCCAGCGGAAGGTCCATGCATCCCAGAGCTGTACAAGTGCACTTCAGCTGCTGCACAAGCTTGAATCCATGAGTAGGCTTTGAATCCTAGCTCTTTGCTGCCTCTTTAGTTTCTGACTGTAATAGTCTCAGTATAAGCCTGGGTCTTGCCAGAAGACAATGGGCTGAAAAGTATACAAAGTCAGGGAGCAGGATTTCCATCTCATCTAACTTGGTCTTAGCCGTGACACTTACTGTATGTCATTGGATGAATTAGCTTCTTTAAGCCTTAGTTTCAGCCACTGGGAAATGGGGAAAATAATACCTATTGCATAGAATTGCTTTAGGGTCATATAGGTTATGTAAAACACCAAATACTTCCCCAGCCATATATTTGGGTTGGCCAAAAAGTTCTTTCGGGTTTGTCCATACTATCTTGTGGAATAGCATCCAATATTAATAATAGGCACTCTATTTCACATCATTGAAAAGCTTAGGATGCCTTGGAGAAACTAGTGACAGTGTCCTGGTCAGGCAAGGCTGGCTTCAAGTGTAACCAGTGCAGTTGCCCAGAGCCTGGTGCTTAGTTTAATGCTCCCTGGTTGCCATCCTGAAATTCTTAATACTTTTTGAACAAGGGTCCCACATTTGCACTGTGGCCTGAAAACTTTGTAGCCAGTCCTGTCTCCAGGTATGAGTAGAACTCTTGTACCGGAAATACCCTACCACTGATTTCTTAGGGAATAATTCCCTCGGAGAACAACCTCCGATAGAAAAATTGGGGTTAGCATCCTGTGTCCGTTTATCACTTCCTGTTCCATTCTGGGATAACCTACACAACCTCTCTCAGAAAGGAATACTTTATATTTTGCAAAATTTATTAGGTCAGGAGAATTTAAGAGCTGGTGAAGTAGAATGATGATTTGGGATTTTGGAATCAGGGAAAAATCTAGGTTCAAAACCCTGCTGGGTCCTTTCTGGCTGAATTACTTGGACAAGGTAATGTCTTTGTCTTGTTGGTAAAATGTATGTTGTAGGGGAATTACATTTTCCTTATTGGTAAAATATATGCCTCAGGGGAATTAAACAGCTAATTTATGTAAAGTGCCTTTCACAGAGTCTGACACATAGTAGGTACTCAGTCACCATTAATTTTTCATGCTCTTGCCAAAAGTAACAAAAATCAGGGCTCTAGGACTTACAAGCCACGCTGCTACTAATAAAAAATAATATGATTTATTTTTTCACTGCTGTTTAGGGAAAGGCACGTGCTTCATAAATATGTATTGGAAAGTACTTAGCAAATGAGTAGAAATAATAAAAATACATCAATGTAAACAGCTCCTATAAATATGTCACTTGGTAGACAAACTAGTGTTTTATTAGTACTAAATACTATTGCTTGCTGAAAAGGATTTCAGATTACTTGCACAATGGGTACATTATTGAGTGCCTCTGTGGAAAGGCACGATAAAGATGAAAAATAGTGATGGTGATAATACTAAAGGTAGAGAAAGGAGGAGTGTGGGTAAATGCAGCTCTGAGCCCTCCTCACTTTAGCAACATGCACATTATTTAGCAGGGTTCCAATGATTTAGCTGTAATATGGATCAGAGGCCCCAGAAAAAATCCACAAGGATATCATGAATTCTGACACAAATTATTAGGCCAATCAGTGGCTTAAGTGCACTCCCTTTTGGAACTGAGCACTCAGCTTAAGAACTAAGCTTACAAAAAGACATCTCTGGGCCTCACCCCATCCCTTGCTCTGGACCTATGAACTTTCTATGATAATAATTAACATCAAGAGAAGGAGAGACTGGGTGGGGAATGATGTGCCTTAATCACAGGTCACAAAGACCTTTCAGAAATAAGATACACAGCTAGCTGAAAGGTACACAGCTAGCTGATGAAAGGCTGGTGGGCTCCTCCACACAGTCATCTTCATTCTACCAGGGCCTTCCTCTTAGCAGTTTCCTCACTTTCTTAAGGTGAAACTAGCTAACTCTGGGGGCTTAAACTGGGAAATGCTGGAGAGGGAGGTGCCATTGAGTGAATGGGACAAACGTGGGTTTTGATGTCCTCCAGATCTGGCTTCTAATACTTTCCAACTATGGGACCTTGAATAAGCTAGTGAACTCTGGTAGGCCTGGGCTTCTTTCATGGTAATTTTGGGGACCATCACCTGCTGATAGCCATTGTTGTGAGAACAATGGGATATGAAAGTGAGGCAACTTTGAAACTTTTATTTTGAAACGAGTTCTGAGATGTTATGGGACTCGCTCAGTGTCACCAATCGGCACCACGGATCTGGACCCTTCAGCTCCTCGTGCAGAGTTCGGTAACCAAGGCAACGAGGAGCCGCGGGCGCCCTCACACCGGGGTACCAACGCCTAGCCCGGTCTCAGGCTCGGCGGTCTCCGCCTCGCGTGGCTGGGCTCCGCCAGGAGGCGCGCGCGGTGGCCGCGCTCTAGCCCGCCGCGCG
This sequence comes from Platanista minor, assembly GCA_004363435.1. Taxonomy (NCBI): domain Eukaryota; kingdom Metazoa; phylum Chordata; class Mammalia; order Artiodactyla; family Platanistidae; genus Platanista; species Platanista minor. The sequence goes on from RJWK010029872.1 coordinate 24,963, forward strand.
GCTCGCCCGTCTCTATGGTGGCTCGGGAGCCGCAGGAGCGGAGGCGCGCTCCCGAGGGGGGCGGGGC
>RJWK010029873.1:0-25024 GCA_004363435.1 Platanista minor
CACACACTCTATTCTTCATGATTAATTGACCGGTATAATGTTTACATAATTTTATTTATTTATTTATTTATATTTTATGTATTTATTTTTTTACTCTTCTTCTTTTTTTTTTTGTTGCGGTACGCGGGCCTCTCACAGTTGTGGCCCCTCCTGTTGCGGAGCACAGGCTCCGGACACGCAGGCTCAGCGGCCATGGCTCGTGGGCCCAGCCGCTCCACGGCACGTGGGATCTTCCCGGACCGGGGCACGAACCCGTGTCCCCTGCATTGGCAGGCGGACTCTCAACCACTGCGCCACCAGGGAAGCCCTTTTTTTACTCTTCAAATGTCCTGGTGTCACATTGGTTTAATTCAGGGTTTACTAAGTATTCAGTCTTCTTTGAAGGATTTTATATCTTCACACTGCTCCCCACCCCATCCTCAATCCCTTGCTGAAGTACTATGACCATGCAGCTTCCTGGTTCTCTGCTTATTCCCTTGCTTTTCCTTCATTATCCCCTTTGTCAATTTTTCTTCTGCCTTTTGTCATGGAAAGAGCATATGCCCTGCTGTTAGACAAACGCAGGTTCCAGTCTCACTTTTACCCTTAGTATGTGACTTTAAACAAGTTCTTTTTACCTCTTTGAGACTCTGTTTTTTTCATCTGTAAAATGTTATAGTGCTTTCCTGTATGAGTGAGGCTCCTGACAGGAAAAGAAAAAAAAGACCTCCTCAGTTTAGGAAAAATTTGAGAAGGATTTTTTTATAGAAGGACTAATTATGAAAGTATGTGGGATACTGGGGAGTAACAAGGGGAGGATGTGCAGGAATCCATTGAAACTGCTGTCACTCACCTTCACTTCTGCATCTTCCTTTTCCAGCCAAAGGGAGAAAGGGAGGGAAGAGTTAATGGAATCATGTAGAACATTTTGCCTTAAGAGAAGCAGTGACTTTCTATCAAAGAGGGACACAGCCAATCTGAGGCAGTCCTGCTGAGAGGGAACCACATGAATAAATATCAGCTTCTCTCTCCTCCCTCTCTCTAGCCTTCATCTGGGCTCCTCATTGGCTGTACTCAACCTGCAGTTAAAGATAGAGCTCATCTGTGTAATCCATACGGTTCAGCTCCCAAGTCAGAGATCATGGTGGATGCAAGAGTGTAAGCCAGCTACAGAGTCAGAGGGAACCGCTTGCACCTCTGCCTCCAACTGCATTTTGGGGAGGGGGTTCTCAAAACTACCTTCAGCTTTGATAGTCTGCTAGGAGGACTCACATAACCTACTGGAAGCTCTTATACTCACAGTTATGGTTTATTATAGGGAAAAGATACTGATTAAAATCGGCCCATAGATGAAGCACACAGAGCAGCATCTGAGAAAGTACAAATGCAAAGCTTCTAGTATCTTGTCCTTATGGAGTCAAATTATGACACATTATTTTCCTGGCACCAGTGTGTGACAGTATGCACACAGTATTGCCAACCAGGGAAGCTCATCGGAGCCTTGGCATTCTGAATTCCTACTGAGTCTCTATTACATAGGCAAGATTGACTGATTGCCCATGTGGTTGGTCTCAGTCTCTGGGTTGACTGAGACTATGTGACCCAAAGCTCCCACCCTAAATCCCATTGTTGTTTTTCTCTGTCATGGTCAGCCCCTACCCTAAGTCATATAGTTAGACTCTCCAGCATGACTCAAGGCTCCCAGGCAATTGAAGATACTCCTAACTTTTCCAGGGCACAGAGATTACTTCCCAGAAGCCAAGGGCAAAGGCCAAGGTTAGAATTTTACTACACAGTGAAAAGAATGGAGAATGGATCTAGAGGGGCAAAAGTGAGATATCAGGCCCACTGCCTTTAAGAATTACTTCAAAGAAGTAAAGGAAATAACCAATGTAAATTACCTCCTGTGGTACCTGGAACATGACTCTTATCTATTTAAAGTGTTATCTTCTTGGGCTTCCCTGGTGGCGCAGTGGTTGAGAGTCCGCCTGCCGATGCAGGGGACACGGGTTCGTGCCTCAGTCCGGGAAGATCCCACGTGCCACGGAGCGGCTGGGCCCGTGAGCCATGGCCGCTGAGCCTGCGCGTCCGGAGCCTGTGCTCCGCAACGGGAGAGGCCACAACAGTGAGAGGCCCGTGTACCGCGGAAAAAAAAAAAAAAGTGTTATCTTTATCTTCCTAAGCAGTTTCTTTGATCCTTTTCTCCTTTTACTTTGAAAATAGCATATGTTACTATGACTTCTCCTTTGTTTTGTTAATGAGTCTCATTTTTTAAAATCTCATTCTTTTTTGTAGTCCTTGTTCATCTATTTTATTCATTAAGTATTTATTAAGTGCCTACTTTATTCTGGTACAGATGTGGTTTCTGCCCTCATAGAATTTATAGCTTAGTATGGGAAACAAAAAACAAAAAACCCAAATCAATCAATCACACACATAAAACACACACACACATACACACACACACACACGTAGACATATATACACTTTAACATGCACACTGGTAAACAAAAAATAGAATAGCTCTAAATTGCAGAAAGTACTTTAAAGAAAAGAAAAGGTGCTGTGTCAGAGAATAACAGTGGAACCCCACTGAATGGGGAAGGAGAAAATCTGAAAGTTGAGATGCTAAGGCTGGAAAGGAGCCAGCTCTGAAATGATTTGGTGGCGGTCAAAGAACACTCCATAAAGAAGGAATAGTATTTCCTGAGACAGGAAAGAGCTCAGTATGAAGACTAAGTGAAAAAATGTATATGTGGGTAGAATATATTGTGAGTGAAGAGCTATGAATAGATTTTACTGGAAGTGTCACAGGCAAATTGTTAAAAGGCCTTCAGTTAACACTTTAAAATATTATGTTGGTTGCACTGTGAAGAATCAATAAGTCTTAGTGGAAAGGAATAGGGCAAATTGGAATCCAAAAGACCCCTTAGAAGTCTATTTGGGCAGTAAAAGAGATGCTAGTAGCTTGGATATTGAGGTGGTAGTGAATATGGTGAGTCCTAAGCCTGTGGACTTGAGATATACTTGGAGGTAAGTTTGATAGGACTTGCAGATGAGGAACGTGGAGGAGGGGTAGGAATGGATCATGACTCCCAGCCACCAATATTACTCACCCCACCTCTCTTTGAGAAGTTGGTACCAGTCCCTGTGCTAGAAGGGAATTCCCCATAGAATCAGAGCTTCATCATTTCCAGTGTCTATAGACAATCCTACCTGGAATTCCAACTGTCCAAGACCGACAATCATCATCACCTGGATAATGAATTCCAGACTCAGCCAGTTAGTCAAGGCCCTCTGTGGTTTGGTCCTGGCCTTTCCTGCTTTATTGACCACCTTTTCACTAGTGTATATGCTTCACTAGGCAGTCTGATTAGTTGTTACACTCTGAATGGCTTGCCCACTTCTCTCCATTCTGTGAACCTGACTTAGCTCAGACTATCTGCCATGTTTACCATTGAAATCTTATTTGTTTTTGAAAACTAAGTGATATGCCATCTCCTGCATGAAACTCTTCCCCCATTCCTGACCCTCCCTGTGTAATTAAAGAACTAGACTAAATATCTTTATATAAAGACTAGTAGGCATGAACTGCAGGAATGTAACCAGATACATGGAAACAAGCACTGTTCTATTTCAAGTTTTTTAATCTTGTATCATGCATAAGAGATTACAGAAATTTCAAGATTTTTAAAAAAGGGCATTGGGTCCTGACTTAGTCTGAATCCTGGAAACCTAATGCCATAGATTTCTTATACTTTGTGAGAGTGAAATTCATCTAAGTGAAATACCTAAACTTTTAAGACAGTATCTGAATCAAAACAGAGAAAGCAGGCTTTGAAAATATATACAATGTTCATTTTCCCAAGCAGCTTAATTTTAAATCCGTGATCCATATTGATATATAATAATAATAAACTTTCACTGAGTTCTTAATGTGTCACAAGCATTGTCCTAGCACTTTACACGAATTAATTCATTTAGTCACTTGAAGAAAACAATGTGATGGATGCTAAATGATCTCCATGTTGTAGATTTAAGACTGAGGCTTAGAAAATTGAGATAACTTGCCCCAGTGTCTTAAAACGAGTCAGCCCAGGACTCAAACAGTTTGACTTCAGAGCCTGCGCAGCTCTGAACCCCACAATGGTGCCTCTTCATACAATCCCCATGCAATACAATGAATGTAAATCTGAAAGTTTTGTTCAGGCACGCTGAGGGAGGAAAGTAGAATTCTTGAGTATTATTTCATTTTGTAGATTTATATTATTGAATTTTCTTGAAAGGTCAGAAAAATAATAAAGTACGTGGGTAAAATAATGTGATTCCTTATAGACAAGCCACAGGGATGCAAAATTGAGGGCATTTTAAACCTCGAGTTGTGGAAGTACCTGCAAATGCAATTAAGATAAATGAATGACTACTTCACATAGTCTTTCTGGATTGTCAGTAGTAGGCTTGGGTAAAAAGGTCATATCCATCTTGATAGCAAATGAATATTTATTTTTTAAAAATTTGCTTTTTTTGGCCTCCTCGGGTTTATTACACCGCTATTTACAAAAACAAATCACTGAAGACTTGGCACGTTGCAGACTCCGTTTTCTAGACGCTGAAAGAAATTCTGGCAACATTTCCATTAGCTTACTACTTAATAAGACAGCATTGGCTACTTTCAGAGGACTTGGATTCTGGCAAGAACAGCTCTTTTTTTCACAATTAGGTATTTAATCTTAAAGTTATTACTGTATGCTACAGAGTCAAAAATATATTTGTGTACATATTCTGAATTAAGAGGCTCTACCTTTTTATGGTATATAGATGGCTGTAACTTTACATACTTGAAGTCACCAACATGAAAAAGGCAAGGATATTGATTACCCTTGGGGAGAATTTGTTCTGTGATTTCCTGCTAAAATTTTGAGCAGTATAGCTCAATGCCTATCCCACATGGTCAGCAGAATATGTAAATGACAAGTATCTGGGCCAAAGTATATAAAATCAATTCATTGAACATTTATTGAGTGCCCTGTGTGTTCTAGCCACTATTTTAGACCCTGGGAGCAGAGACGTGATGATAAGGTAGAGTCTTCCCCTCGTGAAATGTCTAGTCTAACAGGGGAGATAGGTCTGTAAATAAATATTTTAGGGAACTAGACGTTGGGTACTATGGACTGTTATAGTGGGCTGTAGAGGAGAAATGCTTAAATTTTCCCTGGAACAATTAGAGAAGGCTTAAGTTTTCCATAATCGTATGGTTAAATATATAAATTCAAATACTTTAAACAGCATAGGTAATTTCATTTCAGTTTATGGTCCTATTTTATAAGGCTAAGGTACTGCCTGTTTAATGACCACTGATAAGCTGTGAGAAAGGGGACACGAAACATGGTGAGAAAGCATCAAGGTGAGAAAATAGAATAATTCTTTAAAAGAAAAATCAAGGTAATGATTTCAATTTTTCAGTTTTCAAGGGTTTAGTTTTTTTAAAGCAGAAATTTGGTAGTAGGGCTCAAGTCAGTAGTATATTCTGGGTCATTTGTTGAAGATGCGTTCCTCCCTAAGACTTTGGCTAATTTCTCTGAAGGGTACAGAAGATGACAATAATTTTTTTTCTTTTTGCGGTACGCGGGCCTCTCACTGTTGTGGCCTCTCCCGTCGCGGAGCACAGGCTCCAGACACGCAGGCTCAGTGGCCATGGCTCACGGGTCTAGCCGCTCTGCAGCATGTGGGATCTTCCCAGACCGGGGCACGAACCCGTGTCCCCTGCATCGGCAGGCGGACTCTCAACCACTGTGCCACCAGGGAAGCCCCAGATAACAATAATTTAGATAGTTCTTGGGTTTCTATATGCTGATGTATTTTAGGGGTTCTTAAAGCTTCACACTTAAGAAAAATGGGTTAGAAAGTAGTGTGGCATGCTGAACTATGTAGATTTACTCTTCTGCCCTTAGTTGTCTATCTTTTATCTATTTTCATATATATTGAAAGCTTAATTTTAAAAAATATATAACATAAAGAATCATGTTGCCTTTAATTGTAATACTATTTATGATTCCTTTCTGAGTTCATATTTACTGGGTACAGACTGTCCTACAAACACAAAGAACTCTTCTTAACCTAAGCTTATTCTTTATAAGAACTGTTTGTTCTTTCATGTCTGAAGTTTGAATTATTTCAGATAGGCTAGCCAGCACATTTCAGAAATAAGTCTACATGGATGGACCTAGAGATTGTCATATTAAGTGAAGTAAGTCAGACAGAGAAAGACAAATATCATATGATATCTCTTACATGTGTAATCTAAAAACAATAATACAAATGAACTTATTTACAAAACAGAAATCAACTCACAGACAGATAAAAAACTTAACGGTTATGAAAGGGGATAGCGGTGACGAGGGGAGATAAATTAGAAGTTTGGGATTAACATATACACACTATATATAAAATAGATAAAAAACACGGACCTACTGTTTAGCACAGGGAACTATATTCAAAATCTCGTAATAACCTATAATGGAAAAGAATCTGAAATAATGTATATATATATATATATAATAACTGAATCACTTTGCTGTACATCTGAAACTAACACAACATTGTAACTTAACTATATTTCAATTTTAAAAACAGGTTAAAAGGTTTTAAAAAAGAAAGAAGTCTAAAATTCACATTATAATTTTATATAGTCATGGTATAAAGTTTTTTTTAATAAATTTATGTATTTATTTATTTTTGGCTGCGTTGGGTCTTCCTTGCTGCATGCAGGCTTTCTCTAGTTGTGGCGAGAGGGGCTACACTTCGTTGCGGTGCACAGCCTTCTCATTGCGGTGGCTTCTCTTGTTGAGGAGCATGGGCTCTAAGCTTGCGGGCTTCAGTAGTTGTGGCATGCAGGCTCAGTAGTTGTGGCTCGCGGGCTTTAGAGAACAGGCTCAGTAGTTGTGGCAAATGGGATTAGTTGCTCTGCAGCATGTGGGATCTTCCTGGACCAGGACTGGAACCTGTGTTCCCTGCATTGGCAGGCGGATTCTTAACCACTGCACCACCAGGGAGGTCCTGGTATAAATTTTTATAGATACATTTTTATTGTCTTTTATTCGAACTCATAATAACTGGAAGTTACCTTTGATTGAAGTGACAGCCTGAGTTAGAAAGAATGTGGCTTTACTCTCCCTTTGGGGTGCCTGTGTATACTTTTATATGACTTTGTAGAAGAAAGGAGTTACATTCCTTTGCAGAAATTCAAGGCATTATAATTTTTAGTTGACCAAATTCTGCCTTTTGCAGAAACGGAAATGTTAGTTACTTTGGGCTTGTATGTTGTGATGGTGAGAGAATCTGCTGAAGAATGTGTAGTTTGAATAATCTTTCATTTAGAATACATATAATATACACACATATGCTGTACATAACTGAGGACGTTTCTCATGGATAAGAATGTTTTACAGTTACACATGTTTTATATTAAAGAAGGAAGTTTTTACAGTGATTAGTTTCTTTCTGTTGTTGAGTGTGGCATTTCATCTGTCTTGAAAGGACCAAATAATGCTTAATGAGCATCCAGTTGATGAGAGTTTTAACCTGAGGGATTTATGATCCCCAAAGATACATTTATTAGATTTAAAGGTACTGGTGCCACTGACAAGTATTATTTCACTGAAAAGGCTTGACTTATAGGTTACCATTTATTCAGTTACCATTTAATATGTATGCAGATTCCTATGAATGGTAAATATTATTAAACCCTCTTTAAAATAACTGTTTATAGGATATTAACCAAGAGATCACTTTTGTCATATTATTTTTAAAATTCTTAAATTTTTCTTCAGTGAGATTTGTTTTAGTGTTTAGCTATAATGAATAAGAATTACAATTGAAAAAGTTTATTATTTTGAAGTCTAGTTTGTATCACCTTTTCTGCTCTGAGGATGATTGACTCAAAGCAGTGTAAGTTCCTCCAACCTTCTGGAGAGATGAAAGAGGCAGATGGGGCTTCCCTGGTGACGCAGTGTTTGAGAGTCTGCCTGCCGATGCAGGGGACAAGGGGTTTGTGCCCTGGTCTGGGAGGATCCCACATGCCGCGGAGTGGCTGGGCCCGTGAGCCATGGCCGCTGAGCCTGCGCGTCCGGAGCCTGTGCTCCGCAAAGGGAGAGGCCACAACAGTGAGAGGCCCGCGTACCGCAAAAAAAAAAAAAAAGAGGCAGATGGCTAATGCCTACCTCATGGAAGGCATCAGTCTGTACTAGGTGAAAGTACTACGTCAATGAATCAAACCTAGGAAGTGGGCTCCGGAAAATGCAGAGAAGGGGAAATATGATTCAGGAGCGAACATTCTTAAATTAGTTACTATCCCTGGAAGTCAAAATGTCATGTCCTTTATGAAGTCAAAAAAGAATGTTGCTTACAATTTGGAAAAATTATATCTGTGAGTGAGCAGAAATGATAGAATTGAAAGTAATTACACCTGGCAGTGAAATCCAGCTGAATATGATAAACTCTATTAAGTATTGATAGAAATGGGGTTCTGTTGTAATGATTATAAAAGTTTCATATTAAACATTTTAAATAACTAAAATTTATAGCTATTTGGAACAACGATAATATCAACATATTTAGAGATATTTAACCCTATGAATGTCTTTCCAAGTAAATAGTTAAAATAGTATACAAATATAAGAGCTTCCTTTTCTTCTACTTTTTTAGCTCAGGCTTCATCTTGACTCCAGGTCTAACAGGCAGGAAGAAGATACCACTGAGCAAAATCATTAGTGCCATGGCCCAGACTTATGTGGTTGGCAGAATGACATTACTGTAGTGTTTTATGTAATTGAGTATGCTATACATGATAAAGCCTGCATTAGCGTTATTCACTTTATTTTTACGAGAAGATTCTTATTAATAACATTAATTCTGTTAAATGCTATGCATGCTAAATTGGTATGAATATACTCAAAAACACATTACTTTCTATTTATTTTTATTGTTTGAATTTTATTTTATTTTATTTTTATACAGCAGCTTATTACTTATCTATTTTATACATAATAGTGTATATATGTCATTCCCAATCTCCCAATTCATCCCACCATCACCACCCCTCCCCTGCTTTCCCCCCTTGGTGTCCATACATATGTTCTCCACATCTGTGTCTCTATTTCTGCCTTGCAAACTGGTTCATCTGTACCATTTTTCTAGATTCCACATATATACGATAATATACGATATTTGTTTTCCTGACCTCATTCTGTATGACAGTCTCTAGGTCCATCCATGTCTCTATAAATGAACAAATTTCGTTCCTTTTTATAGCTGAGTAAAATTCCATTATATATATGTGCCACCTCTTCTTTATCCATTCGTCTGTTGATGGGCATTTAGGTTGCTTCCATGACCTGGCTATTGTAAATAGTGCTGCAATGAACATTGGGGTGCATGTGTCTTTTTGAGTTATGGTTTTTTCAGGGTATATGCCCAGTAGTGGGATTGCTGGGTCATATGGTAGTTCTATTTTTAGTTTTTTAAGGAACCTCCATACTGTTCTCCATAGTGGCTGTATCAATCAATTTACATTCCCACCAACAGTGTAATAGGGTTCCCTTTTTTCCACACCCTCTCCAGCATTTATTGTTTGTAGATTTTCTGATGATGCCCATTCTAACTGGTGTGAAGTGATACCTCATTGTAGTGCTGATTTGCATTCCTCTAATAATAGTGATGTTGAGCAGCTTTTCATGTGCTTCTTGGCCATCTGTATGTCTTCTTTGGAGAAATGTCTGTTTAGGTCTTCAGCCCATTTTTGCATTGGGTTGTTTGTTTTTTTAATGTTGAGCTGCATGAGCTGTTTATATATTTTGGATATTAATCCTTTGTCCGTTGATTTGTTTGCAAATGTTTTCTCCCATTTTAAGGGTTGCCCTTTCGTCTTGTTTATGGTTTCCTTTGCTGTGCGAAACCTTTGAACTTTCATTAGGTCCTGTTTGTTTATTTTTGGTTTTATTTCCATTACTCTAGGAGGTGGATCAAAAACGATCTTGCTGTGATTTATATCAAAGAGTGTTCTTCCTAGTGCCCAGTCTTACATTTAGGTCTCTAATCCATTTTGAGTTTATTTTTGTATATGGTGTTAGGGAGTGTTCTAATTTCATTCTTTTTTTTTTTTTTTTTGCGGTACGCGGGCGTGTTCACTGCTGTGGCCTCTCCTGTTGTGGAGCACGGGCTCTGGATGCGCAGGCTCAGTGGCCATGGCTCACAGGCCCAGCCGCTCCGCGGCATGTGGGATCCTCCCAGACCGGGGCACGAACCCACGTCCCCTGCATCGGCAGGCGGACTCTCTACCACTGTGCCACCAGGGAAGCCCCTAATTTCATTCTTTTACATGTAGCTGTCCAGTTTTCCCAGCACCACTCACTGAAGAGACTGCCTTTCCTGCATTGTATATATTTGCCTCGTTTGTCATAGACTAGTTGACCATAGGTGTGTGGGTTTATCTCTGGGCTTTCTATCTTGTTCCATTGATCTGTGTTTCTGTTTTTTGTGCCAGTACCATATTGTCTTAATTACTGTAGCTTTGTAGTATAGTCTGAAGTCAGGGAGTCTGATTCTGCCAGCTCTGTTTTTTCCCCTCAAGACTGCTTTGGCTATTCAGGGTCTTTTGTGTCTCCATACAAATTTTAAGATGATTTCTTCCAGTTCCATAGAAAATGCCATTGGTAATTTGATAGGGATTGCATCGAATCTGTAGATTGCTTTGGGTAGTAGAGTCATTTTCACAATATTGGTTCTTCCAATCCAAGAACATCGTATATCTCTCCATCTGTTGGTATCATATTTAATTTCTTTCATCAGTGTCTTATAGTTTTCTGCATACAGGTCTTTTGTCTCCCTAGGTAGGTTTATTCCTAGGTATTTTATTCTTTTTCTTGCAGTGATAAATGGGAGTGTTTCCATAATTTCTCTTGCAGATTTTTCATAATTAGTGTATAGGAATGCAAGAGATTGCTGTGCATTAATTTTGTATCCTGCAACTTTACCAAATTCATTGATTAGCTCTAGTAATTTTCTGGTGGCATCTTTAGGATTCTCTATGTATAGCATCATGTCATCTGCAAACAGTGACAGTTTTGCTTCTTCTTTTCCAATTTGTATTCCTTTTACTTCTTTTTCTTCTCTGATTGCCATGGCTAGGACTTCCAAAACTATGTTGAATAATAGTGGCAAGAGTGGACATCCTTGTCTTGTTCCTGATCTTAGAGAAAATGCTTTAAGTTTTTCACCATTGAGAATGATGTTTGCTGTGGGTTTGTTGTATATGACCTTTATTATATTGAGGTAGGTTCCCTCTATGCCCACTTTCTGGAGAGTTTTTATCATAAGTGGGTGTTTAGTTTTGTCAAAAGCTTTTTCTGGGCCTTCCCTGGTGGCGCAGTGGTTGAGAGTCCGCCTGCCGATGCAGGGGACACGGGTTCGTGCCCTGGTCCGGGAAGATCCCAAATGCCGCGGAGCGGCTGGGCCCGTGAGCCATGGCCGCTGAGCCTGCGTGTCCGGAGCCTGTGCTCCACAATGGGAGAGGCCACAACAGTGAGAGGCCCACGTACCACACACACACACAAAAAAGCTCTTTCTGCATCTATTGACATGATCATATGGTTTTTATTCTTCAGTTTGTTAATATGGTGTATCACATTGATTGATTTGCATCTATTGAAGAATCCTTGCATCCATGGGATAAATCCCACTTGATCATAGTGCATGATCCTTTTAAGGTGTTGTTGGATTCTGTTTGCAAGTGTTTTGCTGAGGAATTTTGCATCTATGTTCATCATTGATACTGTTCTGTAATTTTGTTTTTTTATAGTATCTTTGTCTGGTTTTGGTATCGGGGTGGTGGTGGCTTTGTAGAATGCGTTTGGGAGTGTTCCTTCCTCTGCAATTTTTTGGAAGTTTGAGGAGGATGGGGGTTAGCTCTTCTCTCAATGTTTGATAGAATTCACCTGTGAAGCCATCTGGTCCTGGACTTTTGATTGTAGGAAGATTTTTCATCACAGTTTCAATATCATTACTTGTGATGGGTCTGTTCATATTTTCTGTTTCTTCCTGGTTCAGTCTTGGAAGATTATACCTTTCTACGAATTTGTCCATTTCTTCCAGGTCGTCCATTTTATTGGCATAGAGTTGCTTGTAGTAGTCTCTTACGATGCTTTGTATTTCTGCAGTGTCCATTGTAACTCTCCTTTTTCATTTCTAACTTTATTGATTTGAGGCCTCTACCTCTTCTTCTTGATGAGTCTGGCTAAAGATTTATCAATTTTGTTTATTTTCTCAAAGAACCAGATTTTAGTTTTATTGATCTTTGCTATTGTTTTCTTTGTTTCTATTTCATGTATTTCTGCTCTGATCTTTATGATTTCTTTCCGTGTACTAACTTTGGGTTTTGTTTGGTCTTCTTTCTCTAGTTCCTTTATGTGTAAGGTTACATTGTTTATTTGAGATTTTTCTTGTTTCTTGAGGTAGGATTGTATTGCTATAAACTTCCCTCTTAAAAGTGCCTTAGCTGCATTCCATAGGTTTTGGATCGTCGTGGGTTTTTTTGTCATTTGTCTCTAGGTATTTTTTGATTTCATCTTTGAGTTTTTCAGCGATCTCTTGGTTAGTTAGTAATGTATTTTTTAGCCTCCATGTGTTTGTGTTTTTTATGTTTTTTTTTCCCCTGTAATTGATTTCTAATCTCATAGTGTTGTGGTCAGAAAAGATGCTGGGTATGATTTCAGTTTTCTTAAGTTTACCAAGGCTTGATTTGTGACCCAAGATGTGATCTGTCTTTGAGAATGTTCCATGTGCAGTTGAGAAGAAAGTGTAATCTGTGTTCGGATGGAATGTCCTATAAATATCAGTTAAATCTATCTGGTCTTGTGTCATTTAAAGCTTGTGTTTCCTTTTTATTTTTCTGTCTGGATGATCTGTCCATTGGTGAAAGTGAGGTGTTAAAGTCCCCCACTATTATTGTGTTCCTGTCAATTTCCTCTTTTATAGCTGTTAGCAGATGCCTAATGTATTGACGTGCTCCTATGTTGGGTACATATATAGTTATAATTGTTATATCTTCTTCTTGGATTGATCCCTTGACCATTATGTAGTGTCCTTCCTTGTCTCTTGTAACATTCTTTATTTTAAAGTCTATTTTATCTGATATGAGTATTGCTACTCCAGCTTTCTTTTGATTTCCATTGGCATGGAATATGTTTTTCCATCCCCTCCCTTTCAGTCTGTATGTGTCCCTAGCTCTGAAATGGGTCTCTTGTAGACAGCATATATATGGGTCTTGTTTTGGTATCCATTCAGTGAGCCTGTGTCTTTTGGTTGGAGCATTTAATCTGTTCACGTTTAAGGTAATTATTGATATGTATGTTCCTATTACCATTTTCTTAATTGTTTTGGGTTTGTTTTTTGTAGGTCCTTTTCTTCCCTTGTGTTTCCCACTTAGAGAAGTCCCTTTAGCATTTGTTGTAGAGCTTGTTTGGTAGTGCTGAATTCTCTTAGGTTTTGCTTGTCTGTAAAACTTTTGATTTTTCCATCGAATCTGAATGAGATCCTTGCTGGGTAGAGTAATCTTTGTTGTAGGTTCTTCCCTTTCATCACTTTAAATATATCGTGCCACTCCTTTCTGGCTCGTAGAGTTTCTACTAAGAAACCAGCTGTTAACGTTATGGGAGTTCCCTTTTATTTTATTTTTCATTTTTCCCTTGTTGCTTTTAATAATTTTTCTTTGTCTTTACTTTTTTTCAATTTGATTACTATGTGTCTCAGAGTGTTTCTCCTTCTGTTTATCCTGCCTGCACAACTGTACACTTCCTGGACTTGGGTGGCTATTGCCTTTCCCATGTTAGGGAAATTTTCTACTATAATTTCTTCAAATATTTTCTCGGCTCCTTTCTGTCTGTTCTCCTTATGGGACCTGGACGATGTGAATGTTGGTTCATTTAATGTTGTCCCAGAGGTCTCTTACGCTGTCTTCATTTCTTTTCATTCTTTTTTCTTTATTCAGTCCGTGGCAGTGAATTCCACCCTTTATCTTCCAGGTCGCTTATCTGTTCTTCTGCCTTAGTTATTGTGCTATTGATTCCTTCTAGTGTATTTTTCTTTTCAATTATTGTATTGTTCATCTCTGTTTGTTTGTTCTTTAATTCTTCTAGGTCTTTGTTAAACTTGTCTTGCATCTTCTTGATCTTTGCCTCCATTCTTTTTCCAAGGTCCTGGATCGTCTTTGTTATCATTATTCTGAATTCCTTTTCTGGAAGGTTGCCTATCTCCACTTCATTTAATTGTTTTTCTGGGTTTTTATCTTGTTCCTTCATCTGGTACATAGTCCTCTGCCTTTTCATTTTGTCTGTCTATCTGTGAATGTGGTTTTCATTCCACAGGCTGCAGGATTGTAGTTCTTCTTGCTTCTGCTCTCAGCCGTCTGGTGGATGAGGCTATCAAAGAGGCTTGTGCAAGCTTCCTAATGGGAGGGAATGCTGGTGGGTAGAGCTGGGTGTTGCTCTGTTGGGCAGAGCTCAGTAAAGCTTTAATTCTCTTGTCTGCTGATGGGTGGGGCTGAGGTCCCTCCTTGTTGGTTTTGGCCTGAGGCGACCCAGCACTGGAGGCTACAGGCTCTTTTGTGGGGCTAATGGTAGATTCTGGGAGGGCTCATACCAAGCAGTGCTTCCCAGAACTTCCACTGCCTGTGTCCTTGTCCCTGCAGTGAACCACAGCCACCTCCCACCTCTGCAGGAAACCCTCCAACACTAGCAGGTAGGTCTGGTTCAGTCTCCTTTGGGGTCACTGCTCCTTCCCCCTGGGTCTTGATTCACACACACTTCTGTGTGTGCCCTCCAAGAGTGGAGTATCTGTTTCCCCTAGTCCTGTTGAAGTCCTGCAGTCTAATCCTGCTAGCCTTCAAAGTCTGATTCTCTGTGAATTCCTCCTCCCATTGCGGGACCCCTAGGTTGGGAAGCCTGACATGGGGCACAGAACCTTCACTCCAGTGGGTGGATTTCTGTAATATAATTGGTCTCTAGTTTGTGAGTCACCCACTCAGTGGATATGGGATTTGATTTTACTGTGATTGCTCCCCTCCTACCATCTCATTGTGGCTTCTCCTTTGTCTTTGGATGTGGGGTCTCTTTTTTGGTGAGTTCCAATACCTTCCTGTCGATGATTGTTCATCAGTTAATGGTGATTCTGGTGCTATTGCAAGAGGGAGTGAGTGCATGTCTTTCTACTCTGCCTTCTTAATAGGCTCTAAAGACACATAACTTTTTAAAATAAACAGCTCACTCTGAAGTGCATCTTTAAATATAAAATTAGAGGTGAATGAAAAATAACAGCTATTGATTAATTAGATTAATAATTGATAAAATATAAATCATATAAATATTAAAAAACAGTTGTTTCAGGAGTTATTATTAAATGTGCCAATTTGCAAAGCACCAGCCTAAGCATGTTATTCCCACACAAAAATCAATCTAATAAATGTCTGATATTAGCATGTATAAGCCCCTAGAATTTATCCATCATATTCCAAGGTTATAAGAAGGCATGTTTAAATACCAGTATCTGCTGGTTAGGCTGGTGCTTAGAGCCTTGCCAGTCTTCCTCTCCCTCCCCTGAATTCCCTCATTCCTCTGCCCACTATGTCCTTTGAAGCCTAATGGATCATTTTCCATCAGACATTATTATACATTCCAAACCATGGGCAATAATTAAGCTTGGGCAGAGGGGCATAGAACTGTGTTCCCAGGATCCAACCCAGTAAAGTGGTTGAGCTTCACTAAGGCAGGCAGGGGTCTGAACGGAGCTGGAAGCAGCCCCCAGCAGAAAGGCAGATAGTAGAGCTGAGAGCATAGATCCAGGCACAGCTTGGGAACAAGTTATGTAGGGTTTCTGACAGTTATCTTAGCAACACAAAGAAGCTTCCAAAGAGGAAGTAAGGGCAGTGAGGTATTAATTAGAGCTTCTGCCTTCTGAGGTAGGGGCTTCCTGGCTTAGGACCACATTCGGAGATAGGCCAACCCCTCAACTGGAGAAAGGAGAGAGGGTGGAGTCAGTGCTCTTCTGCTTTTCTCTGTGGCCCCTTTTGAGCCAGCCCAACTATTTTGTTTTCTGTTAATTTATTGCCATTTTTCTTTTTTCAGATAGAGAACCTGTACATTGAGACTGTAATTTTACTAATCATTCTCTTTTATCCTTTACCATGTTCTTCAAAATTTATCACATTGAGAAGACTTTTGAAGAATTGGTGGAGAAAGGAAAATGTACAGAGGCTTTCTTCCTGCTGTTGTTTTTTAGGGCCTAATGCAGGGAATACTCTTTATAATAGAGAGAGGTGTTGGCCATTCCCCCTGGCCACACTGCTTCTCCTGAAGAAGACATTTCTTGCCATCCTGTACAGCTTGAAAAGTCTCTTCTCTTGTGTGGTAACTAACATCCCCCAGTGTGTGTCTGAGGCAAACATCTGCAGGGATTTATGTGCTCGGTTCCTGAGGCATAGCTCATTGGTAAAGATAATTCTGCATGAGAAACCATTTGACATTTCTTGGGTACATTTAAATTGCATATTGCAAAGACTGCGAATGGTTTAATTGGGCCATTTGGTGTGCCCTGATGCCAAGCATACATGCCAGCTGATGTCCCTTTGATAGTTTCTTCAAAATGAAGTATTTTTAAATGTCTTCAAGATAGGGAAGCTCTTATGATTAAAAAAAAAACAGCTGAAAGAGAGAAAAGGACATTTAAAAAGTCAAAACAACAGAGTGATTAAAAATCTTGTCTCTAGGGCATAGATTTTTAAAAAACTGAGGTATCTATGTATAGTCGAATTTCTAAATGCCTATATATTAAAATACATCAAATAGAATTCTTTTTAAATGCAGTCTTAAAGATGTGTTTTCACCAAAACGATGATGGTTTTAAAGATTTTAGTGCAGTGATTTGCTTCTTTCCCTAGTGACCCATTTTTTTCTTTTCTTTTTAGTACAAATTACCACTTCACTGATTCCTCTCTCAGTAACAATTTACATAAATCTAACTTCTCTTTAAAAAGGTTTGTTTTTTCCTGGATTACCTTACCTCACTACCATAAAGACCTTGATTAATTTGAATTAAAATACTAAATATAAAATTATTGATTTGTTTAGCAATTAAAGGTTTTAATATTCTGTAGTCTGATATAGCTCCCTCTTGCTAAGTCTTGTGGAATTGATTCAACAGTGATACACTTATTTATCAGAAGATCATTTGGTGTACTGGCACTGAATGGAGTTTTCTCTGCAAGCTGTATTTCTTGGGAGTCTTTCTTGACTACATTTTATTGTCTGTTCTCTGATACAGAGCTAAGCTTCTATGGTGCTGAATTTTGGTGGGAGAAAACAGAAACCCAGTCGGAGGAGAGGGAAAGAGCAGGGAAATGACCAAACTTAGAAGCTGGTTATTTATTTAGACCCTAGAGCTGGAGAAGCACCTATTTAGAAGGGGGAACCAGACCATAAAAACTTTCTCCTTTCTATGGAGGCTACTGATAGTTACCAATAATCTTTGTTACCTATTCTGAAAAACAGGCCACTTGTGGTATAATCAATCATGATTCTTCTTAAAATGGTACAAACTATGGTTTTAAAAAAAAGGTGTTTCAATATATAACTGTTTTGAAGATTTTTTTATGGTGCCTTATGTGATTAGTCACAATTAGAGTGAATCCACTTTTTTTTTATTATAGCCAACTTATAGCTCAAAAGGTAGACCTATCTCAAATATTTTTTCCTAGGAGATTTTAAAGTACGAAAGCTTGAGTTCTTGTGAATCTCTGAGAATTTTTGTATTGACCTCAGCAGCCTTATATTTGTAGCAAAAATTGGATGTAAGGCTTTCTAAAACACTTTAGAAATGTTTCCTGATGGTAATGAAAATGGATGTGACTCGTCAGAATGCACAGATCCAAGACTGATCTCAGGTTTCTTTGTCCTGTGTTCCATTCACTGGAAGCATTTAGTCAGGAAAGTTCCTGGAGGCTTTCTCAGGCTCCTCAGGGGAAATATTCAGTGGTCTCAGAAACAAAATAACTTAGCGACATAGGAGAAAAACCAAAGCATCATTTTAGTATAAATGCTGACGAAATAGAAATAAGCAGTGACATACTAGCCGTTCTTTGCCTTTGTTTTGGGAGTAGAGGAGACGCATAAAAGCACTTAGACCATTTAAAAACAACAACAATAACAAAAAACAAAAACACACTACCCTGTGGCCTGCCCTTGTAGGATGCTGAATATTTCTCTTTTATCCATTGTTTCCCCTTAACTCTTAAGTCAGCTTTCTCACTTGTTAATTTCCTTTCCTGCCATCAGCTCACTCTGCTTTCACTGAGGTTTTTCAGACAAGAGGTGTGATGACTAAAACAGGTTGAGTATATCCTGTGCTTTTCAACTCACCTAACCTACTTCTTAGATCTGTTAGACATACCCCACGGATACCACAGATGCATGTTTTTATGAGAGGGGGGAAAAATACTTTTGAAAGGATATGGTACATAGTAGACAGAAATGTGGTTGAACCCCAAAGGGTGTATTTTCTAGGCTTGCATCAGTAGTTAAGCAGTAATTATGCCCAACATTGAGTCATCTATAACCTCAAAGTAGACTTAAACTACTTAAATCCACACACAGTAGATAATTCACACATCTGGCAAAATCACTTAAAAAAGACTGGCAATCTGCCAGGCAAAAAGCAGAAAACAGAGATTTTTCACTTTAATCCAGATTATATAACATTAACACACCTAAAGAAAGAATGTATCAATAGAAAGGAGGTGAGAAAGGGTGGGCTAACATTTTATGAGGATGCCTCACGTTGGTTGTTTTCTTTGTTTGACACAACTGGCCTTCAATTAAGTTTTATTTTCCCTGTTTTACAGATGAGGGAACTGAGCTCGCAGAGCTTAATTATTTCCCTCAAAGTTTTAGAAAGGAGAGATGACTGTAACTACTTGAAATATGGTGAATTTAGCTTCAAAATAGGTAAGGATTTTTATTGCCCCCAGCAGCATAAATTTCCGTAGTAAAAGCTTTGGAGGAATTAGAAAAAGGTTTTTGTGAATGAGCAATTCAGGATTATCCAACAAGTGCTAATTGAATGTTTATTATATACTTTATTCCTAGAAATGGAACTGTTGGAACACAGTCATTTTACTTTACTATCATGTTTGGAATGAAAATAAATCTTAGGATTTGGGGATCCCCCCACCTCCACCCAATCAATCTTCCTCATACCTGGTCCAAGGAAAACTCAACACTCAAACCTTTGACCAGGGAGAGATGAGTTATGTCCCTTAGGTTTCTAGGTGGGGGACAGACCACTATGTCCAGTGGTGTATTGCAATGGTTCCTTGATTCCCAGTCCTTCAGTAAACTTTCCCTAAGGATCTAGTCCTTCCAAAGGGTTGAAACCTTTATACCCTCAAGGTGGGTGTTGAACTGCAAAAGCATTTTTTGACTACTTTTCTTTGCAAGTTCTGCAAATGTGAGCTAGCATTTTATTTGTGCTTTAGAGTTTGTTTTCAAAGTATTGACTTTACCTTGGAAGTACTTTGAGAACTTTTGTTCTCAACATTTGAGGCTTCAGATCAACTGGACAAAGAGAGCCAATTAACTATCTTGTTGTTATATACCATTTTACAAAGAAAGAAAATTTACTAAGTAATACAGAATTTAGGTGGATCAAAGGGAAGAACTGTTCCAGCTTCTTACTAAGAGTGATTGGTTATCAGAATTTTAAAGGGATAAAAAAGTCAATTAACTGTGGGCTGAAGTCACGATATCCTATAACACTTTTAAAAAAGTATCATAAGGGGCTTCCCTGGTGGCGCGGTGGTTGAGAGTCCGCCTGCCTATGCAGGGGACATGGGTTAGTGCCCTTGTCCGGGGAGATCCCACATGCCGCGGAGCGGCTGGGCCCGTGAGCCATGGCCGCTGAGCCTGTGCGTCCGGAGCCTGTGCTCCGCAGCGGGAGAGGCCACAACAGTGAGGGGCCTGCGTACCGCCAAAAAAATAAAAAATAAAAAGTATCATAAAGATCAGTAACCTAAGTTTTAAACAGGGCAGTTTCTTTAGTATTGTAATTTTATAAGATGCCCTGGAGGTATTTGGCTATCAGATGTAACGGCATATATTTAAGTTGGTTTCTGCTAGAGGTTGTGAACATGCCAATGTAACAATTCTTCATCCACTTAGTAGACGATTTTTCTTAGATTTCAAACTGTTGTATATAGTATTGGAATATTCTGATCCCCTTTAGTGGCATTTACCAGCTTGTCTAAGAGGGGCACAGCTTACAGAATCTCACTGCCCAAGAATGGGTCTTGGGGTCAGTCTGTTATATCAGTTCAGTGGCTGTAGCAGCATTTTTAGCTTATACTGCTTATAATTGATTAAATCCATGAGCCTAGAGAAGTATATTTTTAATAAAAAACTGACAGACTTCATTACATAGCTGTACCCCAATTACCCTTTTTCTAAGATTACTATAGTCCTTTAAAAAAAGAATCTATGTTCTTTTTCCAACATAGAATAGAAAAGGTGGATGTTTTAAATCTGAGTGAGACAAGAAGATGAAGTTATTGGGATTCTATTCTGTGGGGCAGCTGACTGTCAGCTTAAACAGATGCCAGGGCAGTCCTCCCTGATTACAGAGTTTGGGGGTTGGGTATCCTGCTGATCTGCAAACCCACTCTCAAGAGCTGGGAAGGGAATTCTGGTCAGCGTTATCCCAACTCACTATGTGCCTCATGGTTTCCTCAATTAAAAAAGGAATCAGGTGGGGCTTCCCTGGTGGCGCAGTGGTTGAGAGTCCACCTGCCGATGCAGGGGACACGGGTTCGTGCCCCGGTCCAAAAAAAAGAAAGAAAGGGATGGGCCCAGGAGCCATGGCCGCTGAGCCTGCGCGTCCGGAGTCTGTGCTCCGCCACGGGAGAGGCCACAACAGTGAGAGGCCCGCGTACCTCCAAAAAAAAAAAAAAAAAAAAAGAAAGAAAGGAATCATTTATGATGTTTTAATAAGGGACTAGTCGCTTAGCTCCTGCCATGAGATCACTGTCAATACCAACTCATTGTTGTCCTACGGGAAATAACCAGATAACTTGCAAAGTGAAATATGCCTGCATATCATTTTCCTGTTCCTTTCCTCCACTTCTGTGATATTGGCCATCTTCTCCTCGCTCCTCTCCTTTTCCTTGGATGGACATTGACATTTGAATCCCACTTGCAAATTTCTAAGGAAATGCCACGTAGGAACTGGCAAAATATTCATCAGATGTGTGTCCTGATTTTCAGGCTTAAATGAAGAACAGTTGCTTATACATAGTATATTCCGATAAAATGCTGAACAGGTCTGTACTACCTAATGACACCAACTCTCAGAAACATTTAGAGTAACTCTTTATACTGAGGCTGTTTTCCATCTCCTCTACTAAAATCTCATAAAAATATTTCTCCATGACACTTGAAATGTTTCTTATGTATCTTATTTCCTTTGGTTGCTCTGTGTCCTTATCTTTAGCATTACTATTTCTGGGGATAGTGGGTCTCTGGTGAGTTACCAGTTTAGTGCTTAAATGGTTGGAAAGTTTCACCAGGATTTAGGCTCTTTGTATAAATGGCTCCCAAACTTGTCTCCACATTGGAATCCCCTGGGAAGCTTCAAGAAGTCCTGATGCCTGGGCCCCGTTTCCAGAGGGTGATTTAATTATCTGGGAGTATGGCTTGGGTTTGGAATTTTAAAAAAGAACCCAAGTAATTCCAATATGCAGACAATTTGGGGGATCACTGCCTTAGAATCGTGTAGGGAGCTTTGAAGAATACTAAATGTTTAAACCCCAGCTCACACCAATCAAACTGGAACATTTGGGATTGGGGCTAAGTTTAGAGTATAGCCAAGATTGCCAACCACTGCTTCAGGGAAACTCAAAAGTTGATATCTTTCTTGAAAACGGAGGCTTTCAATAAAACCGGTAATTTATTTACTAGTCCTTCAGTCAATTATTGAGCAATTTCTAAATAGTTAGCTCTATGACTTAATTTACTAAGCATTCTAAATAAACATGCAATTAATTAAGAATGTGTGTTATCCATCCTATCTCTAAGTAACCTAGAGAAAATAAGTATGGGTTGGCTCACTAATACTTCCTGATAAAAACAATTGACAACAAGTCATGAGAGCTGGGTTTCCTGGCTGTTGGCTATCTTGCTTGTAGTCATTATAATAACTGTCTCTCTTGCTGGGCTCCCTGTCGTCTCTTGAAGTGCCACTGACTTGTGGCTATAGATATTGCTAGAGGTTTATAGATCCTCCCCCACCTTGAATTAGCTCAAGAATCACCTGTGACCAAATGTATTGTAGTCAGCAACCACCCTTCTTTACCAAGGATTTTTCCAGCTACCTAGAGATTCAGTTCATTAATTCTGCAAGTGTCGTTAGCACTTTCTATTTACCATGCATTGTGATAGGTACTGGGAATATAATTTATGAATAAAACATAGTCCTTGGCCTCAAGGGACTCACAGGCTATTCTAATTCATTATGATGAATGCTAAGAAAGTGGTAAATACGGATGCCAATTACCTATTTTTTTTTGACGTGACCACTAGGAAAGTGGCTTAGCAGGCCATGAGCACTTGTTCTCTTGTTCCTTTTTTGAAATTGGATTCAGCAGGTTACTTCACTGTCCTCAGGCAGAGATATGCATAACCCTTCTGTATCCCTTTTCCTCCTTAAACTGATTAGAAGTCCTCTGAGGTGAGAGACTTAAATATAATCTCAACACTGGTAACATTGTTATCTATTAGTATGTTGGTTCACACACATTTTCTGTGTAAATGGCAAATGGAGTATATTCTCTGAAACGCTAGGCTCACTTTAGTTTATGATTCTCATTCAATTTATTTTATAATACTTCCTCTGAGGTGGTTATCTTCATTTCATTTTCTAGATAGGAATAGCAGGAATCTACATTAAAAAAATGTAGCAGATGTTAAAGAATGTGGGGTAAAACTCAGCTTCCTTTTTTACAGTCCAGTGTCTTTTCTATTTAATGATGTAAACTTTGAAAAGTTGTTAATGTAAGACTTTGTTCTATGTAGAGCTTCCTTCATATAATATCTGAAGGGCTTCCAGACCATTCTGAGTGGGTCCTTTATACTATACAGCTATTACCATCTTAAGCAGAACAAGCACCAAGGGAAGCTGTTTTGCCCTCTTGAGGGTTTGAGGATCCCTCATAAAAGTGGATGCTGAGCCTTGCTAACTACTTTACCATTGCCAATGCTAAGAATGTGACACTGCATTCATGTGACCTCTAGCAGAGCCAAGAATCTCATTTGGAAAGGGAGCAATTCTTCATTAACCCAGATTATAAAAAGACTCAATTAATAGCTATCCCATCTAATGACATGCCAGATTTTTTGATATATAAACTGTAAGCCTAGACTTTTGAGGCCAATGATTTTATACATTTACACTATTTTCCTTAACAAAGGACTTTAGTATAATAACTAGCCATGTTAATCTCAATTAGAATTTTTGATTAGTCTGTTTATTGTAAAATTTACTTATTTTTAATATCAGTTCAGCTTCTGAAAACATTTTACCAATTTCTATGTTTACTATTACTTCAACTCCTGTTTCTGGGTTCACTTTTCTTGTTGCTGAAGTCCAGGGCAGATCTGATTTTGTGGAGTATGCAGCTAATACACTCTGAGACCTTCTTTTAATGTTGCGTTGGCCAAAAAGTAACATCTTACAGAAAAACCTGAATGAACTTTTTGGCCAACCCTATAAAATACAAAGTTAGGAATGGAAGTGTCTTTTTTTTTTTAAGCAGGGAAAGAAGACCCAATACTTGAAGACTCCTTTTGAAATCTCTGTAGGCAGTTTTCCAGAAATGCTTGATTGATATATTTTCCCTCTCTGTCTGAAATACTCTTCAGCTTCCAACAACTCCCAGCATAATAGGGTAGGGGCCTGTGCAAATGTGAAGGTTTACAGCATAAGTTTCATTAGTTTATATTAAGTCTGGCTCATTTTTTTTTTTAAGAGCAAAGTTAAACTTTACAGTAATTTTTTATATACAAAGAATTACAGTACATGTTTATGGGGATAGGTTGGCTCATTCTTGATTAATAGTCTAGGCAGTATTGAGTTCTATTTCCTTCAACATGTTTAAGGTAATACTTAGTAGTCTTCTGTAATGTTGCTAATGAGAAATCTGCTACCAGTCTAATTGTTCTCGTCTATATAGACAGTCATTTCTTTTGGGTAGCATTTAAGCTTTCCTCTTTATCTTGGTGTACTACAGTTTCCCTGTGGTGGTTTTACAGGTTAATTTCTTTTTTGTTCTCTTGTTTGGTCTTCAGTGTATAGTTTACCACACAACTTTTTCAGTTCTGGAAACTTCTTATCCACCTTCTTTCCTAGTTTTCTCTATGTTTCTCACTTTGTCTTCTTCCATAACTTCTACTGGATGTATGTTGGAGCTTCCCAATCTCTCCTCCGTGTCCCTTAAGTACTCTGTTATATTTCTTATTTCATTATCTTCCTGGAATGCATTTTGAGTCTCTGCTCCGTGCTCTTTGGAATTGGTAATTACTAAATCTCTCTTTGACTACAGTAAATTTACAGATTATTCAATCTATTTTTTTTATTTCAGTAACTATATATTTTCATCCCCAAATTTCTAATTGGTTCTTTCATACATACTTGGGGTTGATTAATTTCTACCTGTTTTAAACTTTTTATGTTCTATTTTATGGACTTATTCCTTTTATCTTTTTTTTTTTTTTTTTTTTTTTTGCGTTACGCGGGCCTCTCACTGTTGTGGCCTCTCCCGTTGCGGAGCACAGGCTCCGGACACGCAGGCTCAGTGGCCATGGCTCATGGGCCCAGCTGCTCCGCAGCATGTGGGATCCTCCCGGACCGGGGCACGAACCCGTGTCCCCTGCATCGGCAGGCGGACTCTCAACCACTG
>RJWK010029874.1:0-25024 GCA_004363435.1 Platanista minor
GTTCCCAAAGGTGCACCTTCACGGGTGCCAAGCACTGAAAGCTGAGTGCACTGCCCCTTTGGAGCATCCGTGGGCAGCAGAGGAGGAGCTAGCTTTTGTGGGACCTGATACTCATAATTGGGAACACCCTCTTTAAGAAAAATAATACAGAATTGAGCATCAAAGCGAAATCGTTTAGAATGAAAACGAAGTCACAACTTAGAAGTTTTGAAGAGCTTATAAAACCACAAACAGGTCAAAACTCAGAGAAACACCACAGCTCTTTTCTATTCTTGCACAACTGTATGCTTCTCCTCCCGTTGTTCATCGCCTACTCTAGCTAATTGGTAGCCTCTCCACATAGCAGTAATTTCCTATTTTACTGTGAAAGGAATACAAAGATATTTCAGTCTTTCCCCTAGGATGGTTGAATGCAAAATTTAAGCTATTGATAATTTAGGGACGTTTCTTTCAAGATTTTGACCGTCGAGAGTTTTAAGTTTCCATTGTTATACAAGAATTCTTTTTTTTTTTACATTTTGAAGCTTTCCCCAGTCTTTCTTACAGCTTCTGGTGTTGGATCTTGTCAGGATACTTCTTCATATCATATATGAATTTTTGAATGACAAAAATATACAAAATTTTTCTAAATGTCATGCATGTACAAATGCAATTGAAATGCATTTAAAAATTGCCACTAAGTTATGTTGAGTTAGATAATTTAATCGTGGCTTGTAGATGAGCAGGTTTGGAATTTTGTCACCCGAAACCATGTTTCTTCAGGCTGTTTTGTCGCTTAGGTGGCAGTTTTGTATGCTATTTTATCTATAGAATCTGGCACTACCAGACTTAATCAGGACAAGGTGCACCAGATACAGTGTGATTTCACTGGGCTGCATCAAACATGCAAGTTCAGCACAGACTTACTTGCTAGTTCTGGACCACAGGTTTAGAACCTATACACATAGGAATTCTCATAAATTATATTTCTCACAATAAACACCAAAGAAGAAAAAAATAGGATGTATTTATATTATTGCATGTGGTAATCATCAAGTATATTCCTAACAGGAGGGCATTTCCATTTTGCTTAAACTTCAGTGTTAGAATCAAATCTTCTGTTTAAAAATGTACATACCCAATGATGGGAACCATTTACCACAGACTACCTTCTGACCCCATACCGTTCAAACCTCATTTCTCCTCCACTACCCTCACTGCCCTTCTGGTGTTGGGCACTGAGAGACCTGTTCACAGTAAAATACCCCCTCTGCCCGTCCACTGTTGATGGTTTCATCAGGTAAGTAGGTGCAGGGCTGGAAGAGCATTCCTCGAGTCATCTATTATGCCTCTTTCCTATAAGGTGATCCACAGAAGTGACCAAAAGCCACATGAATATATCCCACTGAACCCGAACTAAATGTATCCCCAACTCAGCCTCCCCTTTTAAAAAAAAACTTTATTGAAGTACAGTTGATTTACAATGTTGTGTTAATTTCTGCTGTACAGCAAAGTGATTCAGTTATACATATACATATATATACATTATACACACACACACACACACACACACACACACAAACAAACATTCTTTTTCGTCTTCTTTTCCATTCTGGTTTATCACAGGATATTGACCATAGTTCCCTGTGCTCTACAGCAGGACCTTGTCATTTATCCATCCTGTATACAATAGTTTGCATCTGCTAATCCCATAGCCTCCCCTTACGGATCCCCAATTTTTGCAAATTTATCTGAGAGATAAATTTTCAGAAGTGGGATTCCAAATCCAAAAGGAAAATGGATTTGAGACGTCGGTGGACGTTACGGGACTTCCCTCCACACCCATTTACAGTTCTTAACTCCCACCAGCAACGGGGGAGGGCGCATAATCCCCACAGCCTCATCAGCAGAGAATGCTGGCCAACTTGGGGATTTTGACAGCCTGATGGGTCAGAAATGGAATCTTAGTTTAGTTTTCATTTGCTTTCCTCTCATTATGTGCCCATTTATCTTTTGGGTTATTGGCCTTTTCCTTTTCAACTTCTAGAAAATCATTCTTTCTTAGGGGGATTCGTTCCCATGAATTGCAAATGTTATCTCCCAATTTGCCATTTCTCTTTTGACTTTGCTGTTATGACTTTCTGTTTGCTTATTTTTTATTTGCTTGTTTTGTTGCCATAAAGAAAATCTTATTTTTTTAATACAATAGCTTCTTTTTTTTTAAATAGTTTTTTAAAAAAATTATTTATTTTATTTATTGATTTTTGGCTGCGTTGGGTCTTTGTTGCTGTGCGCGGGCTTTCTCTAGTTGCGGCGAGCAGGGGCTACTCTTCATTGCGGTGCGCGGGCTTCTCTTTGCGGTGGCTTCTCTTGCTGTGGATCACGGGCTCTAGGGTGCAGGTTCAGTAGTTGTGGCGCATGGGCTTAGTTGCTCCACAGGATGCGGGATCTTCCCGGACCAGGGCTCGAACCTGTGTACCCTGCATTGGCAGGCGGATTCTTGACCACTGCACCACCAGGGAAGTCTCAAATCTTACTTTTTTAATGTAGCCAAATGTATTTTTTTTTCTTTTGCTACATCTAAATTTTGAGTCATACTTAGAAACGACTTCCCCATTCCAGGATTATAAAAGAATGTTGTCTGTTTTATTTTATACTTTCCCTTGCTGCATGTAAATCTTTGAACTACTTGGCATTGATTTTTGTATGGTGTGAGGTATACATACAGCTTTATCATTTTTTCCAAAAAGACTGTTTTGTCCCAGCACCATTTATTAAAAAGTTCATCTTTACCTTTCCACCTTATCATACACTAAATTTCCATCTGATTTGAGTCTTTCTGGACTTACTCTTCTGTTCCATTGGTCTGTCTATTATGTCAGTACTACACGATTTTCCTTCTTCATAGGCCATGGTGTTTTAATATTGTTTAGGGTTAGTTTCCTCGCCCCTTCTCACTTTTCTTCCTTTTCAGAGTTTTCCTGGCCCTTTTTGTTTGCTTGTTTTTCCTCATGATCTTTATTTATTTATTTAAAAAATTAATTTAATTTTGTTTTTGGCTGCATTGGGTCTTCGTTGCTGCGTGCGGGCTTTCTCTAGTTGTGGTGAGTGGCGGGGGGGCTACTCTTCGTTGCGGTGCGCGGGCTTCTCATTGCTGTGGCTTCCCTTGTTGCATTGCGCGGGCTCAGTAGTTGTGGCATGCGGGCTTCAGTAGCTGTGGCTCGTGGGCTCTAGAGTGCAGGCTCAGTAGTTGTGGCGCACAGGCTTAGTTGCTCCATGGCATGTGGGATCTTCCCGGGCCAGGGCTCAAACCCGTGTCCCCTGTATTGGCAGGCGGATTCTTAACTGCTGCGCCACCAGGGAAGCCACGGTACGGGCCCAGCCGCTCCGCGGCATGTGGGATCCTCCCAGACTGGGGCACGAACCCGTGTCCCCTGCATCGGCAGGCGGACTCTCAACCACTGCGCCACCAGGGAAGCCCCCTCGTGATCTTTATAATAATCCGCCTGTCTACAACAGAGAATAAACAGCCGCCACTTTGAGATGGCATTAGATTTATAGATGACCTTGGAGGGTATGACATCTTTCTGATGTTGCATCTTTATATCCAAGAGCATGGTGCGTCTTCTCACTCAAGTCTGTTAGGTCATTCAGGAATGTGTTCAAGTTTTCCTGCCCCTTATGTAAGTTTTATACATTTATTAAATTTATTTCCCGATACTTGATGTTTTATTGCTATCGTAATTGAGGTGTTCTTTCCATTTTATTTCCATTTTATTATCTAACTAGTTATTGTTTGGATTTATGAAAGCTGTTGATTTCTGTATATTTTGTATCTCTCTAGTTTACCAAATTATCTTACTGGTTTTAGAAATGTAACTTTTTGGTTGGTTCTCTTGGATTCTCTACTTACACAGTCATTTCTTTGGCAAGTGATAATTTTATCTCCTCCTTTTCAGTTTTTATTCTTCTGATTTTAGTCTCTTGGCCTTTTGCATTGGCCCTGAGTTCTGTTTTGAAAAATGTTCATTTTGAGCCACTAGTGAGCCCTCCATATGGAGGCATAGGTTTGAAGCTTAAGAGAGAGATACTAGGGCTGGGAATCACATTTGCAAGTCATTAACTGAAGATGGTAGTTCAAACACTGGCAGCCTGTGTGTTTGTGAAAGGAGAAAGTGCAGTGGGGAAAGGGGACAGAGCTGGAGACAACAGTGGCAACATGTGGGCGGTGATGGCCAGAGACCTCAGAGAGCAGAAAGGAAGGGCTGGCTTTCTTTTTTTCATCCCCCCTCTTAAATAGGCTTTATTTCTAGAGCAGTTTTAGGTTCACAGCAAAGTTGAGCAGAAATTTCAGAGGTTTTCCACGTACCTGCTACCTTCCCCCCAGCCCCGCCCTCCTGTGGGCAGCCCCCAGTGAGTGGTACACCTGTTACAGAGACGCCCCTACCAAGAGCTGTCAGTATCACCCAGAGTCCCCAGTTTATGTTAGGGCTCACTCTTGGTGTTGGACATTCTGTGGGTTTGGACAAATGTGTAAGGACATGTATCCGTCATAGTATCATACAGAACAGTTTCACAAAAGGCTTTCTAAGTTTGCTTTTGCTTATTCAGCATGCTTACCCATATTGTAGGTTATTTACATCATGCTGTGGTTTGTATTTCTTTACTAAGCATACTACTTTTTTTAGTCTTTATTGAACTTCATCTTGTTTGTTAGCAGTCATTTCTTTTTTTTTTTTTTTGTGGTACACGGGCCTCTCACTGTTGTGGCCTCTCCCTGTGCTCCGGACGCACAGGCTCAGCGGCCATGGCTCACGGGCCCAGCCGCTCTGCGGCATGTGGGATCTTCCCGGACTGGGGCACGAACTCGTGTCCCCTGCACTGCCAGGTGGACTCTCAACCACTGCGCCACCAGGGAAGCCCAGCAGTCATTTCTTTAATCTTTCAATATCTTTTCCTCATTCCTTTTATTCTTTTTAGAAGAGAAGCAAAGAAGTTCCTTTAGTGGAAAATTTTCAAACACTTACCAGCAGGGAGGAATTGTGCTTGAATGGGAGCCTAAGGGTTGTTCCTTTTGGTGACAGATGAAGCAATTAAATAGATATTAAGATTCACAGTGTTTTTTCTCATTTTCATGGACCAGGACTTAAAAAGTAATTCTTTAAAAAAAAAATACAACTGGCTCTTAAAATATTAATAGTTCATTCTTCTGGTTGGAACAAGTTCTGTAGTCATTTTCCTAGGTTTGAATGATAACCAACCGCAGAGGATACTTGATAGAGTAGGAAGGTTGTCGAAGATGTTTAAAATGTATTTTCTCCTATTACAATGTTTGAATGAGTGAGAGCCTTGGTTCTTTGCCCATAGCTGACCCTGTACTCATTGCTCAGCATCTCAGCCAAATGGATGTGCGAGCCTGCTTTCTAGCAATACAGGATGAATACATCCATGTGTGTAGCTAAGTCTCATGTTCTCTCTTGGGTTTGTTACTCTTGCCATCCCTGGAAGTAGGCTGAGTGAGAGTTTTTGTAGACGAAATAAAGATAAATTTATAAGTAGCCAAATTCCTGTGTACTGCTTGGACACGTAAGTGGAACTTTCTAATTGGTATAAACTCCTGTGGGAATCAAAGTTATGTTTTTTTAAATAGAAATCAGAGAGCCAGGTAGGTGAGAGGTGGGTGCTGCTTCTTAGTAACTAATTTCATCAATGTGGTGATTTGTTTTCTGAGCCTTTATGGGTGGAGATAGGTGCCGTCCTCTGAAAATCAGAATCCCGGGATTCTGTGGCACCTGTGCCTCCGGTCCCTAACAGGCCACAACTGTCCCAGGCTAAACTCACGTGAATTGAGACAGTGCGTGTCTGCCCAAGGGTGATGGCTGCTGGGTGTTGGCTGCCAAGTGGTGGCCATTGATCAGCTCCTGCCCTGCAGCCAACTCCTTTGATCTGCAATATTCTGAGCTGCTTCTCAACAGGGATCCCTCTGCTTAGATATTAGCCTTCTCTGAGCAATAGAGTGAGGAAATATGCTCCCCCAGCCACCCCCCACCCCCAGCCAAGAAAAAAGTCAGAAGCTGATCCAGGCCTGTTGACTGTTGATGTTGAGGCAACTGTTTTATTGTTTTAGCTGTCTTTCATATGAAGAGTTGTAGCTTTATTCATTTGTATTAAAGAGAAGCAGGCCTTCTGTTCTAGAACATTAATTGGGAAATCTGGGGGCTTCCCTGGTGGCGCAGTGGTTAAGAATCTGCCTGCCAAGGCAGGGGACATGGGTTCGAGCCCTGGTCCGGGAGGATCCCACATGCCACGGAGCAGCTAAGCCTGTGCTTCACAACTCCTGAGCCTGTGCTCTAGACCCGTGAGCCACAACTACTGAGCCCTCCTGCCACAACTACTGAAGCCTGCGTGCCTAGAGCCCATGCTCCGCAACAAGAGAAGCCACTGCGATGAGAAGGCTGCGCACCACAACGAAGAGTAGCCCCTGCTCACTGCAACTAGAGAAAGCCCGCGCGCAGCAACGAAGACCCAATGCAGCCAAAAATAAATAATTTAAAAAAAATTTTTTTTAAAAATCGGGAAATCTGGAAATTTCAATAATCTCTTTGAAACAGTGTGTAGCAGGTGGGTATAAGTACACTTCTGGAGACTGGGGGTGGAAAGTTAATAATAAGAAATGATTATTGGCTGTTAATACGTTCTGCAGGGTTTCTAAACCCCTTCTGTGTCTACGTGGTGCAGTTTGCTCAGATTGCAAAGTTGTCTTCCTGCTTGAGGCTATAATCCTGGAGTCGTTAGTTACAGAGGAGAACCCAGGTGGCTTGGGAGGGGTGTTCTTTTGTGGTTTCCTCGACTGGCGGGGGCTGGTCTCATTTTTAAGTGGCAGCCCGATCCTGTCTATACAGACATTCCAGATTTCTTTAAACAGTGGTGGATTTGTGTCTACTGACTTGTACTGATTTTCCTTAACTTTTTTAAAAAAATTAATTAAATTTCTAATAATGGGAGGCCCTGCTCTTTTGGTGGAGTCGAGTTGTGGAGAAGAGAACAGGGATCCCCGAACTTGAATGGGGCTTCACTGCCTGGCGGCTTTAAAATGTGCTCGACTTCAGAGGTGAGGAACCTGTGGAAGTTGGTAGCGGGACCCTGCCAGCTGTTGTGTGGTGTCCAGTTTTCCTTGGGAGTAATATGTGTTAGGTGAGCATCGTGTATGAGGAGGAGCCTGGGGGGCGTTTGTGGGGGGACACGGAGTCCAGGACGAGAGCTGGTGGCATTTTGGGCCACGCCGCAGAGGGCCTTAGGGAGGAGCAGTTCTGGCCGCAGGGGCAAGGGCGGACCTCGTGGAACGAGCGGTGACCGAGCCCGGAAGGACCAGCAGGCGGTCCACGGATGGGGCGGGCCCTCCTGCAAGGAGGACACGCATGCGCACGGCGGCGGGGAAGCTCAGTGTGCTCCGGGCAGCCAGCCAAGGCTAGGGGCCGGGTGGGAGAAGAGGCTGG
Organism: Platanista minor; assembly: GCA_004363435.1. Classification (NCBI taxonomy): domain Eukaryota; kingdom Metazoa; phylum Chordata; class Mammalia; order Artiodactyla; family Platanistidae; genus Platanista; species Platanista minor. The sequence goes on from RJWK010029874.1 coordinate 7,476, forward strand.
AAGCATCTCTGAGGACCAGAGAAGAGAGGCACTTACATGGCGTGAGGGAGGCTCCGGTTCCTGTGCCGAGTAGGTGGGGAAGAGCGGTCATGACGGAACGAACTTCTCCATCAGCTTGGGCCACGCCCCTTATTTTTCCAACAAATCACTCCAGCCTTCTCGTTACTGAGGACTAGGAAGTCCACCGTCCCCTTCAGGATGACCCTTCTTGACCTAGGATTTGTCCTGCAGACCTCCAGGGATTCCTTGGTCCGGCCGTGTGCCCGGAGAGCTGGGGGAGTCGCAGCTCTGTTTGCTGGCGCTGAATACGCAGCTTCTCCTCCCCGAGCACAGCTGCTTGGCGGGGTCTCTGGGTCCCCAGGGGCTTCTATCTCAAGTACATGTAGTGCTGAAACCAGTGCCCTCCTTGAGCATCCGGGCCTTGGTTTTGAGCCCGAGTCACCCTTTCATGGTGTCCTCGCCTGCCGGCTGACCTGGGACGCCCAGTGTGTCAGGCTGCCTGGGAACTTCTCTAACAGGAGGGAATGAGGGCATCTCTCCTTTGCCTCCAAGAGGCTCCTTGGCCCAGATGCAGATTGGACCAGTGGAATTTGAATTACTGCAAAGGAAACCTTGGTCAGGACCCAGAAGGTGCTTTTATTCTTTTTTCAGGGCAGTGGGTACCTATACTCATCTGATAATTGCATCCTCGGGAGGGCTGACTCACCTCTCCCGTTGACAGAGCAGCTCTGCAGTGGCTCCAGAACACGGGAAGGTCGGCCCCACCAGGCTCCTGCAGCACGTGGTCAAAGTTAATGAGTACAGCTCTGCCAGTAGGGTGGTAACTCTGATCAGCTCTGTGATTTAGAAAGATAACTGTGCAGCGTCAAGTCTGGACCAGTGATAAGGTCTTGAGATAGGGTACAGACTGGGACTAGAGGTGAAGAGACAGATTTACTGTCTTAAAACAAAAACTTGTTACTGAGGTAGAGTTGACAGGATTTGGTGACCTCTTGGATGTAGGTCAAAGATAACTCAAAGCTTGTCTGACACGATTCCTAGTAAAAAGACTTGAATCCAGGCATGGAACAGGACAAACAGAACGTGCAGAGTTCATCATGACGGGTTGGTTTTTGGACACAGTGATATTTCTATATGACATCCTATGAGGCTGTCTGGCAGGCAATTGAATATACTGGAGTAACCAACACCTAGGTGATGTTTGACATTGTGAAAGCACTGAGATATCAAGAGAAGTGTAGGATGTGTAGAGTGAGGAAAGTGGGTGCCTGAGGGATGAATATTTAGGGAGAAGCCCTACTTAAGGAGCTTGAGAAGAAAAGAATCCTGGGATGCCAGGAAGCTGAGGTAGAAAGAGGAATAAGAGTGGAGGTAGTGGGAGAGCAGTTTTGAATGACCAAAGGAAATCTTTGGAAAGACACAGGGGAAGTTGCAGAGCCTGCGGGAAGTCTAGAGAGCCCCGCCCAGAAAACTGAGCACTGCCAAAGGAAGCTGGGCCGTCAGAGCCTGGTTAGGGTGCCGTCTGGCTACTGCTGCAGCTGCACCACTGGGTCCTGTTTGCTGCTGGCACTGGCCAGGCCATTTCCAGATTGTCCGTTTCTTGACCACAGTCTGTGAGTCAGAGACTCACAGTAGCTCGCTGAGCAGGCTCCCGGCCCCAGGGCTCCGTGGACTGCACGATGGCAGGTGGCCCCTCACGTCAGGCTGGGGGAGTCATCAGGCACTGCGCTCTTGGTGGTCTTAGCAGGAACAGGGGGATAACAGGTGGGAGAATAACTGGCAGGTGGGAGGCAAGAGAGCCCCGTGTCCCCAGGCCTGGCAGTCAGAGCTGGAGCGTGCTTGATCCCTGGAGGCCTCTGGCCTCTCCTGCAGCCACGACTCCCAGGGCCTGCCTGCTGTCTGGCTGGCGTTTTCCCAAGGTGGGAGAACTGATTTGCCTCCTGGTTTGTTTTAATTGTCAGGAATGTGCCTATGTCTGGGTTGGACTAAAGGGTGGTTGACCTTATCCAGGATTGGGCTTGGCAGTGGGTCTGGTGGAAGGGCTAGAAAGTAAGGAAAGTATTAGAAAGGTGCATCTCTGGGCTCACTGGGAGGAAGTGAAGCCTTGAGGGTGTGGAGAGACCAGGAGACAAGGCAAGTTCAAAGACTGGGGTGCAGGTGGGGGCGCAAAAGCGGAGCACCCAGGTTGTCCCGGTTAGGATCAGAGAAGAACTGAGGACGAGAGAATCTGGAAGAGGGCCTTGTTTTGCGGCTTTTCAGGACAGCAGTGAGGTATCCTCAAAGAGTTTGTGAATGGGGGAAGTTAATTCCTATCCTGGGGTTACAGACTGTAAAATCAATACCATCTCCTCCTCAGAGGGACACAGGTGGCTGCCTGACCAGTAAAACAGAGGCGAGGATAGGATGTGTGCTTGAAGGGGCAGAGGCAGAGCTGGCCTGCTGGCCTCTGGGGGTCCACTCGGTGGAGACCCCGTCCTGAACGTGAAGATGCATGCAGCAGGCGTTAGCAGTGGGCTCGGGTGTTCGTGCGGTGTCCCTGTGGAGGCATGGGGCATCTGGTCAGGATCCTGATGCCCGTAAACAGCCTCCCTTCTGGTTTGATTGCTTGGGCACACAGTGGTTTTTCCATTTCCTCCCCACTTTGGGAATGATGTGGCGATCATGTTAATTTCTAGTATCTGTCTGTCCCCTGGGATAGGTTCCTCTTTATCTCTGAATTGATCAATCAGCATTGAAAGCAATGCAGTTGTATTTCTTATTGCACATGGATAATTAGGCATGCTGATTTGAAACATAAATTTCTCAAGTGTGACTAATGTAATTGAGGACCTGAGAGATGGGTCCACTCCTGGCAGGTAATAAACAAATCCAGCTTCTGGGCCTGCAGAGGCCCTCCAGTGGTGAGCATCTCTGGGTGAGGCTCCTCGGGAGGGGTGCTGGCCCTACCTCCCTGCAAAATGCTGTCACGATGTCACGTGAACCGTGAGCAAGTTTCTCACTTCCTGCAGAGCCCTTGGATCCCTGCTCGGACAGGGCCTCTTGCCCGGAGCACTCCTATCCTTGACTCTGCTCTTCATCTGGTTCCATCTTGCCCAGCTTCCGGGCCACCTCCTCGCCCTTTCCCTAAATCCTCAATCTGAAGTTCCTGTTGTTTTCTCTTTTCCCTCGTGGAACTTACTGTTATTATTATTGTAATAACGATGATGATGATGGTGTGCGTGTGTGGGGTGGGGTATGCTGCCTTGCCTTACAGGACAGAAAGCAGAAGCCGGGCGGAGGCCTTGTGGTCTTGTTCACGTGCATGGCCCTGCTGCAGGCACAGTCCCTGCTCTGGGCAGGCATGGAGTAGTATTTGCTAAAAGAATGAAAGCCCTGGGTGTGGTGGGTACAGTTGGGACGGAAAAGGCCTAGAGAGGACCCCAAGGTGTGAGGGGAAACCCTGCTGAAGGTTGTGAGAGCAGCTGTCTGTGAACCGTGGCGTGCCACGCGCGACCTGCTCAGCCGTGGGGTGATGTCTTATTTTAAGACGCAAATAGCATTATCGACTTTCTTTTTTCTGATTGTAAAAGTACAAACTCCTAAAAATCTTCAGAAAATTACAGAGAGGAGAATGAAAGTCATCTATAATCCTGCCGTTTTCACCATTTTGGTTTGTGTAACTTGACTTTTCTGTGAGTGAGTATATATATTTTTCAAAACACGAACACAATTGTATGTACTTATGGTTTCCTACCCAGCTCTTCTTATTTAATTATGTTGTAGACATCCTTCCATGTCAGCAAGATCCACATTGTCATTGATTGGCTGTGTGGTATTGTTGTTGGAATGCAAGCCTGTCTCCTGTTGTGAACACTTAGATTACATTGGGGTTTTTTTCCATGTAAGTTGCACTGAGATGAACATTCTTCAGATTGTAATTTCAGTCCTCCAAGACAGAACTTTCCTTGAGTCTGGTGGCTGATAGAGTAGAATGCAAATTGGGATTCCAAGTGTTTATTTTTGACTGTTTCTGTCTCCTTGGGGTTTGCATTAGTCATTTGATGCCCTCCACAGGATCCAAAAATCTCCCCCAAAGTTCCTCTTTCCCTGCCTCGTAGAATGGGAATAGATAGGTAGTTTTTAGCTTTAGGTACCTGAGGCTCTACTTTAAGGAGGAGAAACTCCTTGTAAGTTTCTAGGTGAAGGATGTTAACAGTTATTAATAGAATCACAGTAACAGCAGCAGCAGTACCTAATGGTCGGCTGTTAATTGTCCACCACGTGCCATAATTGTCCACCACGTGCCAGATGTTGCACTCGGTGCTTTGCGTTTGGAGTAGTAGCTCCTGGGTGGTTCTCACAGTAGTCCTTGAGATTGGTGCTATCAGCCCCGTTGTACAGATGAGGAAACTGAGACCCAACCAGATGAAATAACTTGAACGAGGCTTGTGAGGATGGAGTTGAGCTGTGGACCCCTGGTCACGTGTTCCTGGGTCTGCCTTGGCGACCACGCGCTCTCCACTCTGTGCGCCTCTCAGGAAAATGAGCACACCTGGCGGTAGCGGGATAGTTTCTTTATAAGGTTAAAGAGGCACCATATTTTTAAAAAGAGAAGCAGAAATGTTTTAACATTTTGGGGGAATGTATTTAAAGTTAAGACGTGACTGCTTTTATTTATTTGGCTGCAGATTGTAGCGGTTGGGAGAGGTGAGTCGGTCAGGGGGTCTGGTGCCCCGGCTGCCTTTAACGACTGCATGTTTCCTCCTTGGATCTCCCTCTTCACTTTCTTTGGCTCAGTCAAGTTTTACCTCCTGTTCCTCTGGTCTGTGCTGTTACTGGACAGCTGTTAAACATCTGTTGCTTTCTGCTGTGAGGACGCGTGGTGGGTGTGTGTACACAGTGGCTCTGATCCTGTTGGTGTCGGCGCCGGGAGCCTTCAGAACGAAGGGTCTCTCGCGGCCCTGTGCAGTGTCTTCTGTTCTCCTAGTCACCGCAGCCTCAGAAGCTGCCAGTTACCAATAAAGATGTCTAACAAAATTAAGGGACCCTTTCCCATCACAGGAATAAAGGAAAAGAAAAAGATAAGACAAAGTGGAAGGAGGAAGTCTCCTACTAAAAAGGGAGATTTTTAAAAATCATTCTTAAAAATACAGTGTTCTCAAGTGTGAGGGAATCCTCTTGCGGATCTGGGCAGTGGGAGGGGTGTTGGAGTGGGAGGACGCGTTTCAGAGTGGGAGACAGCGCAGATTTCCAGAAGCTGAAATGTTAACGTTGAGCATGGCTTGGATGCAGATAAGAAATTCTTTTGCCTCCTCGACCTGCTTTAAAACCGTTCATTTTTTTATTTTTAAGGTCATTTGGGGGGAGTCTCTTTGCTCCCAGCCTGGCTCTTTCAGTGTGGCCTGACCCCTGAATCCTACCCTCCCACACAACTTGAGAACTTGATTTCTTTGCTCACAAAGACTTCTTTCCAACCCCTCTCTTCCCCGCAAAATACTCCGTATTTGGTGCTGAGTATTCTGCACAGAGCATGGCTAGAGGGCGTGTTAAGTATGTCCTTCTGTCCTGTGGACATGGAAAAGTATGAGCTTTAAAGCAAACGTATATAAAAATGGAAATGTTCTCTAAGCCAGGGACACACAGTTTTCCTTTATGAAAGTGCTGAGCTGTGTGGTCTATTCAACATGCCTCTTTGAAACTGGAAAGAAGGTGATCGGCGGCGGTTTGAGATAGTAAAAGGGAATGGAGAATCAAGAACACGGTTTCTTAGACCATTCTTCTTTGAGCCTTGGTTTAGCAGAGTTAAACACTTAAACAAGGATGTAAAATAAGGGAAAGCCTCACATTTTCACATTCACATTCATTGTTAAATTTTTTTTTTTAAATATTAGGAGACTCTGAGTCAGAGTGAGCCTGAGCAATGGTCTGGTTGTTGAAATCTACCCCACCTACCACATTTCCATCATTAAAGAAACAGACCTGCAACAAATCAGAGGCTCTCATTCTCCAGAAAGTTGAGTTTTTAAACGCTGGTTCAGCTGAGGTCCTGTAAGGTTGCTTGTTCACATTCACGGTGGAATTTTCTGCTGGAGGAATCATAATAACATTTTCAGGAACATTTTCAATAAAGTTTATGAGATGAGGTGGTCTTGGAAGATACACAAAGAATCTAACAGCCCATTTGGGTGGAGAACTACAGATTTGCTAATTACTGAAAACTTAGTTGATGTGAATGCTCCTTCCCTTTGGGAGCCACGTGAATTGGAGGCAGCTGTCCGTGACGGCGGGGCCCGCGCCTTGGTCCATCTTTGTTGGGAAGACTTCCAGGTCTGATGAGTGTTACAGGTTTCTGCCAGAGATCCTTTGCTGAGGTTGAGAAATCTTCTATTCTTAGTTTACTGCTTTTTTTTTTTTTTTTTAAATCACGAAGGGCTGTTGAATTTTATCAAATGCTGTTTTTCCGTCTGAGACGGTCGTGTGTTTTTCATTAGGAGCCTTTCTGTACTATTCGACTTTTTAAAAAAACCATTTGCACATAGTACATCCACTCACCCGAGGCTTAGAACTCCTTTAAAACACTAACTTTGCAGCCATGTTACTGCATGTGTTTTTCCTTGAATTTGATTTCTCCTTCCATCTGTACCTGTCTGCTTTCCATTTTGAGGTGATTTCAGCATTTCTAGGCTATTTAGTGATTTCTTCTTTCTTCAGAAGCCTCTCCTGTCATTTCATGGATTTAGAGAAGTGAGAGCACACACCCCTGTGCCAGGGCTGCCCTTTGACCCAGTCTTGGGGACTTTGAAAAGCCAGCCCTCCTCGCTCAAGTTCTGCTGTGCTGTCAACTTCCTGAAGCCGTTGAGATGTCCTGTCACTTTACTTTGAGACCCTGACTGTAGAGCACGGGCTCTAGGCATGCGGGCTTCAGTAGTTGTGGCACGCAGCCTTCAGTAGTTGTGGCTCACGGCCTCTGGAGCACAGGCTCAGTAGTTGTGGCGCACGGGCTTAGTTGCTCCGCGGCATGTGGGGTCTTCCCGGACCAGGGCTCGAACCCATGTCCCCTGCATTGGCAGGTGGATTCTTAACCACTGCGCCACCAGGGAAGCCCCTAGATTAGTTTTTGCTTTAATGAGTGCAGTGCAGTCTTTCTCTTTTGGGAGTGAGGTTTGATGTAAAATAAGCTAAGAAAGACTGAGATATATTGTGACTTAAGAAACTTAGTTTTGATACAAAAGGTATGTCTTGGTCCTGTGATGTAAGATTTAATTTTGTTTTTATTGATTATCATATCTTTACAAAGATTTTTAAAAAGGGTAGAATGGTGTTTTATAAAGTGCTAGTTTGTGTGGTCAGGAGGAGAAGTGATACAGTGAGGTGCTAATTATTATAAGAAAGTAAGCAGCACTAAAGATGGAGCAAGCCACGCCAGTGCAACCTGGTTCCCAAGCTGCCCGGGCCATCAAAGTCTGTAATGTTAGTGTTATCCCATTAAAAATTCTTAAAAGCTCTGTTTCTCTTTCTGTGTCTGTGTGTACGTATGTGTCTGTATCCTGGGAGGATGAATCTGGACTGCTAACTGTGGTTATAGCTCTGTGTGTGTGTGTGGGGGGGTTGTAGCTGCTTTTTCTTTTGCTTCTCATTTGCTTTTTCTGCGTGAACATGTGTCTGCTTTTAGTGTGGTAGAAAGATTGAAAAGATGAGTGAATGGGGGTAGAGTTGTTAATCAATGAGAATTATCTGTGTGGAAACTGAAAAGACAGTGTTTGCCCCATTCACAGGTTTTGATGATTTGACTGCTGTTGTCACACACATTGTCTGTCCTTGAAATCCTGGAGAATTAATTTGTGTATAAATACCTAATCTCCATGTAAGTGGAGAAGTGAAATTTCCTTACTCAATTTTTCTTGCTTTCAGTAGAGGCTGCCAGCAAATGTTCAGCCCCTGTTGAATTAATTACTGATTCATTGACTGTTTTGAACAGGCCAACCAAAGTGCTGTGTAGAACTACTTTATCAAATGTTCTTTTGTCATATTAGCTGTGTTGTCAAACAAAAATTAACCATCACCCAAAAATCTGGAACATTTCTTTGTTATAATGAATTATAATGGTATACAACGAAATGGTTCAGGTGAAGAGCACTGCACAGTAACTTCTGTCTGGGCTGCTGCTTCCCTAGCTGTTAAAATGTTAACGAATCCTCCAGCTGGGTGGGTATCACCGCTGAAGCAGGTGAGGAAAGCCAGGCTCTTGCCTCTTGTAGCACAGAGACGATGGTTTCTGTGTTCCCTGCTCGTTTCCACCTGGTGGCACATCTTTAGAATAAGTGAGCCCTGATGTTCAGTCAGTGATGATGGACCTTGACAGTTCTGTCCTTGAAAGTCTGGCTGGTGTGTTTCATTAGCGCTCTGATCCCACCCCATTCAGAGACTGTGATGAGCACTGGCAGGGGGGCTGCCATTCTCTGCTCTTGAGCCAAAGGCTCTCTCGGACCCCCTGCCAGTTTTCCCTGAGATGGCTCGCAGGACCGTGTAACTGGAGATCAGGGGTGTAACCAGTTCCTTCTGTCCTGTCACAAGGGTATGGAAAAACACCTGTTTTTTTCCCCTTAGGTGATGTAACTTAAGCAAACTTTTAATTTTGAACTAATTATAAATTGACAGAAAGTTGCCAAGAGAGGTCTTCCTTGCTCTTCACCCATCCCCTCTCATTGGTTACGTCTCATGTAACTGTAATATAAAAATCAGGAGGTTGGCATTGGTACGATGTGTGTATAGGTCTGTGTCATCTTAACACTTGTGTGGATTGATGTAACCACTACTGCAATCAAGATACAGAACCACAAAGATCTTTATCTTTCTCCTGTTACCCCTTTGTAGTCATACCTACTGTTCACCCCCAACCATCCTTAACCCCAGGCAGTGGCTAATCTGTTTTTCATGTCTATAATATTGTCATTTCAAAAGTGTTATATAAATGAAATCATACAGTGTATAACCTTTCAAGATTGCCTTTTTTACCCCACTCAGCATAATGCTCTTAAGATCCATCTGAGTTGTGTGTATCAATAGTTAGTTCATTCATATTTATTGCTAAGTCGTATTCCATGGTATGCATGTACCAAGTTTATCTCTTTATCTATTGTAGGACACTGGTTGTTTCTAGTTTTTAGATATTATAAGTAAAACTGCTGTGAACATTTGTGCACAGGTTTTTGTGTGGCCATAGCTTTCATTTCTTGGGGTAAATGTCCAGGAGTGATATTGCTGGGTCATATGGTAAGTGTGGATCATTTGTAAGAAATTGGCAAACTGTTTTCCAGAGGGCTGTAACAATTTACATTCCCACCAGATTCTCTGCATCCTGACTGGCCTCTGGTATTGTCACTATTTTAAATTATAGCTGTTTTAATAGGTGTGGTGCATTATTCTAATGACTAATGATGTTGAATATCTTTTCATGTGCTTATTTGCTGTTTATCCTCTTCAGTGAAAGGTTTCTTCTTGTGTTTTGCCTATTTTCTAATTGGATTGTTTGCTTTTTACTGTTGAGTTTTGGGAGTCCTTTGTAAATTCTAGATAAGAGTCCCTTGTCAGACATGTGGCTTGTTTTCTCCCAGTCTGTAGCTTACTTTTTATCCTCTTATCAGAGCAAAAGTTTTTAGTTATGATGAAGTTCAGTTTATTGATTTTTTTTCCTTTATGGTTATTGCTTTTGTTGTCATGTCTAAGAACTCTTCTTTAAGCCCTAGCTCCCAAAGCTTTTCTCTTACGTTGTCTTCTAAAAGTTTTATAGTTTTACACTTGATAGTTAAATCTGTGATCCGTTTTGAGTTAATTTTTATATAAAGTGTAAAGTGTAGGTCGTTTCCTTATTTTGCCTATGAATATCCAGTTATTCCAGCACCGTTTATCGAAAAGACTATTATCCTCTATTGAATTGCTGTTGTACCTTTGTCAAAAATCAGTTGGCCCCGCCTCCCCTGGTGGTGTAGTGGTTAAGAATCCGCCAGCCAATGCAGGGGACACGGGTTCGATCCCTGGCCTGGGAAGATCCCACATGCCGCGGAGCAACTAAGCCTGTGCGCCACAACTACTGAGCCTGCACTCTAGAGCCTGCGAGCCACAACAGCTGAGCCCGTGTGCCACAACTACTGAAGCCCGTGCACCGCAACAAAGAGTAGCCCCGCTTGCTGCAACTAGAGAAAGCCTGCATGCAGCAACGAAGACCCAAAGAATAAATGAATAAAATAAATTTATTAAAAAAAAATCAGTTGGCTGCACGGAGTGTGGGCTCTTTGGAGTTTTCTATTCTGAGTGATTCCTCCAACTTAAGCCTTTTTCAGAATAGTTCTAGTTATTCTAATAGTCCTTTGATTTGCCATATAAATTTTAGAATAATCTTTGCTATATACATACATTTACAAAAATTTTGCTGGGATTTTGATAGGAATTACATTAAACTGGTTTATCAATTTGAGGAGAAATGGCATCTTTACTGTGGTGAGTCTTCCAATCCATGAACACGGTATATCTGTCCATTTATTTAAATTTTTCATTTCATTAGTTTTTTGTAGCTTTCAGCATACAAGGTCCTATACATGTTTTGTTAGATTTACACCCAAGTGTTTTGTTTTGAGTGCTGGTGTTACTTTTTTTTTTTTTTTTTTTGGCGGTACGTGAGTCTCTCACTGTTGCAGCCTCTCCCGTTGTGGAGCACAGGCTCCGGACGCGCAGGCTCAGCGGCCATGGCTCACGGGCCCAGCCGCTCCACGGCATGTGGGATCTTCCCGGACCGGGGCACGAACCCGTGTCCCCTGCATCGGCAGGCGGACTCTCAACCACTGCGCCGCCAGGGAAGCCCTGGTGTTACATTTTAAACTTTGGTTTCTACGTGTTCACTGCTAGTACATAGAAACATGATTTTTATATGTTCTTGTATCCTGCAGTTTTGTTGAACTCACTTTAACGTTTTAGGAGGTTTTTTAGGATTTTCTTTGTAGGTTATCTTGTAATCTGCAAATAGGGACACTTATTTCTTCCTTGAGATCTCTGTATAACAATTTTTAGATCAATATTCATGAGAGATATTGGTTAGTAATTTACTCTTTTTGTACTGTCTTTGTCTCATCTTGGTATTAGGATAATACTAACTGCATAAAATGAAATGAGAAGTATTAGGATAATACTAACTGCATAAAATGAAATGATATCCCCTGTTTCATATTGGTAATTTGTCTTTTCTCTTTTTATCTTGTTAGAGGATAGTTGGTTTTCTTTTTAAAGAACCAACTTTTTGTTTCATTGATATTTCTCTGTTGTCTTTCTGAAATTCTGGTGGAAGCTACAAATGTTTGGACTGTTCATCATTGTTTTCAGTTTCATTGATTCTGCTCTTTATTTTTTCCTTCTTTCTGCTTGCTTTAGGTTTATTTTACTCTTCTTTTTTAAAGTTTTTTGAGATGGGAACTTAGATTGTTGATTTGATACATTTCCCCTTCTAATGTAAACATTTTAGTGCTATAAATTTTCCTCTCAGAACTGCTTTAGTGATGCCCCACGAATTTTGATGTGTTGTATTTTCATTTTCACGCAGTTCAATGTACGTTTTTGAAGTTCCCTTGGGATTTTGCATTTATCCCATGGATTAATTGGAAGTGTGTTTAGTTTTTTGGTATTGGGAGACTTTCCAGCTATATTTCTGTAACTGACTTCTAATTTGACTCCCCTGTGGTCAGAGAACACTGTGTGATTTCACGTCTTTTAAATTTTTTGAGGTTTATTTCATGCACCAAGTTATGGTCTATCATAGTATTTGTCTGTGTTAACTTAATTTTTGTTAGATTAGGTCCTAGATTTCTTTTGCAGGAGGGCATCATTCAGCCTATCAAAGATTCATATCTGTCTCACACGCAAAATATGTTCATCACGTCCCCAAATCCCCTGAAGTCTCAACCTATTACATCATCAAATCAAAGTAAGAAAGTCTCATCTAAATATCATCAGCTCAGAAATCCCATATCTCAACCAGGTGTGGGTGAGACTCTGGGTATGATCCATCCTGAGGTAAAATTCTTCTCCACCTGTGGCTCTGTCAAGTTAGGAAACAAGTTATCTGTTCCCCAAATCCAATGGTGGGACAGGCAAAGGATAGCAGTTACAGACATTCCCATTCCAAAAAGGAGGGGAGAGAGAGAGACAAGGGAAGGGAAGGGAAGGAAAGAAGTAGTCACTGCTCCCAAAGCAATTTCACAACCCAACCAAGCAAGGTCATTGGGTGTCAGGGCCTGGGAATAATCCTCTGTGGCTCAAGGCTCTGTCCTCACAGTGATCTTTCCTTTTTCTTGAGGTTAGTTAACATGTTTGCAACTGAGTAGTTTTACCAGCCAGTTTTCCTGTCTGTAGAATTTTGGGAGTCTGACAGCTTTATTTCATTTCATCCTCTTTGTCTTTTTCATACCAAGCAGGCCGTGTTTCTGCTGGTATAACATTCTCAGAAACCTGTGGGTCTCTATCTATTTCATGGGATTCCCTCCATTAGACAAGAGGGTCCCCCACAGATCTTTCCTGTATAACCCCATTTCTATCCCTGGCTTCTGCCAAGATGGTTGGAGGGATTAATGAGTGGCAGGCTTGTCAGAGAATTTTCTGTGTGAGTGAATATTGTGTTCTTTAATTTCTTCCAGGGCATTTGCAAGACATTAGCCAGCCACACCTTGGCTTTCTCTTTAGAGCACGTGTTCCTTACAGTGAACGTCCTGATTTTATTATCTTTTACAATCTGGATGAGATGAGATTTTCTCACATCATCACGTCTTGGTTCCTTTTTGTGTAACAGTTTTCCCTTCAACTTACCTCTTTCCTCTTGCATTTTACTGTAAGCAACAAGAAACCAGGCTGTACCTTTAACTCAGTTAAATAAGATCCTCCATCAGCAAAAAGGTTACGACTCACCGAAGGCTCAGATGATGGTTAGCGTTTTTTAGCAATAAAGTGTTTTTTAATTAAGGTATGTACATTTTTAAAAGACATAATGTTATTGCACACTTAATAAACTACAGTGTAGCGAAAAACATAATTTTTATATGAACTGAGAAAACAATTCGTGTGACTTGCTTTATTGGGATACTGGCTTTTATTGCAGTGGTCTGGAACTGAACCTGCAGTATATTTCCGAGGTCTGCCTGTATTCCAAGATTCCTTTGTTTATCTTCTTTTTTTTTTTTTTTTTTTTCCCCAGCTGCGCCGCTCGGCTTGTGGGATCTTAGTTTCCTGACCAGGGATTGAACCCACGCCCTCACAGTGAAAGCACCAAGTCCTAACCACTGGACTGCCAGGGAACTCCCTGTTTATCATTTGTTTTTAAAGAACTTCCTTTAGCCATTCTTTTAGGGTAGGTTTGCTGGTAATAAGTTCTTAGTTTTACTTCATCTTAGAATGTCTTAATTTTTCTTTTGTTCTTGAAGGATAATTTCACCAGATGTAGAATTCAGAGTTGATATAATAGTTTAAAAATTTTTTTTCCCCCTTCATTTGAAAAATGTTGGCTTTCTTCCTCTGGCTACTGTGGTTTCTATGAGGAATCCAGTCATTTGAATTGTTTCTCTCCAGTAGGTAAGGTGTCATCTTCTCTGGCTGATCTCAAACCTTTTTTCTCTTTCAGAAGCATATGATGGCAACTATACGCAAATAAAATTGAAAAAAAAAAAAAGATAACAGAAAAACAAAAGCATATGATGTGTTTTGGCACAGGTCTCTGGGTTTATCCTTTAGAGTGTGCTCAGCTGCTTGAATTTTATAGGTTTGTTTTTTGACAGATGGGCGAAGTTTTCAGTTATTAAAAAAAAAAAGCAGTTTTGCAGCCGCCCTCTGTGTCCTCATGTGTTTCAGGGGGATTCTCTGTGTCCCTTCTGACTATCGAATGCCCCTGTCACCGGTGGAACAGCTTCTCCTCTTGGCCCGCTGGGGTTCAGGCAACAATTGAGGACAATTTGCTGGTCACGCACGTCTCTCTGGGACTTTTTTGACTCCGGTGCCCCCTGTTGGGAAGTGATGTCTAAAATCCTGTCATTAAGCTTTCGAAATACTCAAAAGTAACAGGTACAATTCCCCTCAAAGGGATAAGGGGTGTCCCAATCCCATCCTCTTCACACACACAATAACTCTGTAGTTTTGTGTAGGGTGGGTTTTGTTTAAATTCTTGTCCGTTTTCATTTACCACGAGAACCTTACTCTTTTGTCCAAAGCTGATTAAAATCAGGCTAAGAACGTAGTATCGGCTCTGTACTAACAGTGTGACCTGGCAGCCCCTCGCCTGGGGTGGTGAAGAGACTCGCACAGCCTTTCACAGGGAGACTGTCAATATTGGCCCTTAAATCATTTTGTTTTATGAGTGGTAATTTTATGTTACTGTAGGAAATCTTACAAACCTCACGCATCCTACAGAAGAGAGGGAAACAATAGATCTTGCAGGTTCTACTTGTTGCTTAAACTAGCAAGTTATCCTTGCTCCATATTTGTTCATCTTTAAATTTTTTTCTTATGATTTTTGTCAGGCGTGCTCAGTTTTTTTAGCTTCTAAGGTCACACCCAGGCCATGGAAGGTGGCTCTGTTAGGTGGCCCTGTTAGGTGCCAGCTGCCAAGGGAATTCCAGGGCTGAAAATACATGCTTGTTTTTGAGATTACACCAGTTTGTGTGGTTTTGAAGAGCCAGCTATTGTGTAGGTTCTTTGGGAATAAATACTTAGTAATATTTGAGGAGAAAATGAGAGTTCTTCTTTCTTGTAAAGCACTCCTTATACGGGCAATTAAGAGAATTTAAAATGGTTTAGAAATCTGTAGAGCTCTCTAATGAGGCTTCTAAAGTTTTTTTTTAAGGTTTCAGATTTTCAAAAAAATTTCAACATTTTATTATGAAAAATTTCAAATATACAGAAAGTTAAAGAATTAATTATACAGTGGCTATGCATAAGCCCCCCTCCTCGATTCTACCATATTAACCTTTTGCTGTGTGCTTTACCCCAGGTGTATCCATTTATCCATCTCTCATCCATCAGTCCATCTTATTTTATAGGCATTTCAGAGTTGTAGGTATCACAACACTTCACTCCTTTGGCAGGTTTTTTTCTTATTTATATGGTCCAAGATGGGCCCTCCGGAAACCTGGAATCAAAACACCTGTCTTCTAGAAGTTCTAGTTACTGCCACAAGGTGAGGGGAGTCTGCCCTCTGTCCCTTCTGCCAAGAAGAGCTCCCTCCAAATTCGTGTTTGTGCAGCTCAGATTCACCTCTCCTCAGTGTTGGGCCATCCTGTTGTTATAAGCTCTTGCTTTGCTGGCTTCTAAGGAACAGTGTTTATCTTCTACTGGGCGTGATCTTGAATTAACTAAGGAATCTGGGAAGAGGGGACAAGACTGTGTACTCAGGGACCCAAGAAGAGAACAGGTCACACTTAGGAGCAGTACCTCTTACACTGTGGGCTTCCAGGCCCCTGGGTTGAGGGCCAAGGAGGTTAAAAAAATTTTTTTTTGATTGAGTAATTAAAGACAATGGCAGAAAAAGGTAGGGACATTGTACCAGGATTGAGGCTATAATGAAAAGAGTGGGATCAGACTGCCTCATTGTGTAGAATGCTGGCAGTAGTGTCATTAAAGCCCTCGATGTGAACATTGCTTGACACAAAATCATGGAAATCTCATTAAAATGCTCTGGGAGGCTTTTTTTCCCCCCTCCTCCCCAAACTGTTTTCTGCACCACATGACAGTGGATGATGCTGGAACCTATTTTCAGGAATCCACCAAGACCATGACAGTGTACGAACTACTCTTTTTAATTGCAAAGAATTAACAAATAAGCAAACAATTCTCAGCCCTGGAGTAACTTTTGTGAAAAACCTGTGTTCTGAATGCTAAGATAATTCAAATATTTTTTAGCACCTACTGTGTGCTAGTCATAGTTCTTGGTGCTGGGAATTCAGTGATGAACAAGATAGGCAAGAAACCTATCCCTGGGAGTTGACATTCTTGTAGGAGGAGACAAACTAACAATAATAAATCAGTGAGATGATAATATTAATACACAGTACTTGTATGTACGACAGTCTGCTGAAGTGCTTAATATTGTCCCTATTAAAGAGGAGAAAAGCGTGCAGAGAAATTGCAACCCCTGTGTACCGTTAGTGGGAATGTAAAGTGGTACAGCTGCTGTGGAAAACAGTATGGAGGTTCTAAAAAAAAATTATATGATCCAGCAGTTCCATTTCTCGGTGTATATCCAAAAGAGTAGAAAACAAGACTCAAACACATGTTTGTAGACTCATGTTCACTGCAGTGTTACGATAGTCAAGGGGTAGAAGCAACCCAAATGTCCATCGACAGAAGATTGGATAAAGAAAATATAGTATATTCATATGTAAAACTGTCACATGCTACAACATGGATGGACCTTGAGGACAGGTGAAATGAACCAGTCACAAAAAGGACAAACATTGTATGATTCTTTTTGTAAGCAGTATCTGAAGTAGTCAAATTCATAGAAACAGAAACTCGAGTGGTGGCTACCAGGGGCTGGAGGAGGAGAATTAGGGAGTTAGGGCTCAACGGGTACAGAGTTCTGGTTTTACAAGTGGAAAAAGTTCTGGAATGTGAATATACTTAATACCACTGAACTGTACATTTTAAAATGGTGAAGATGGTAAATTTTATGTTTCTTTTTAAGCCACAATGAAAAATTAAAAATTTTTAGAAGAGTGAAGTGCAGGAGTCCAGAATCACAAGGTAATGCAGGAGCTGTGCCTGGCCGTGTGGCTGCAGAGCACCTGTGTCCAGTCACTGTGCCGACCGCTTCCTACACCCCGATGCTGCTGGGTGCTTAGGAAAACTGAGACACTGGAGTCTTACAGGAAATGTTGTGCAGGGAGCCAGGGGTCCTTCAGGCCATGGGGAAGGCTGCGTTTGCGCTGAGGTCCAAAAGCGAGACAAGGAGCCAGTAGAGGAGCTGTACCGGGCAGCGTCCACTGGGGAGGGCGCTGCATCCCAGGCCCGGGTGAGGAGGCTGCATTCTGTGCTGAGGGCCATGGGGAGCTCTCTGTGTTTTGAGCAGGGATGGGCTTCGTTTAGTGCGCACTTCCAAAATGCAGCTGGAAAGGAAGTTGAGAAGAAATTCTAGGCTATTTGGCCATTTTGTAATCAATCATCAGACTGAAGACTTGCCTGAAGATAATCTGACTTCAAGATCTATAAGATTAAATCATTGTCCTCCACTTTTTTTGGGGGGTGGGGGCTCTTCAAACATATTTAAGTGTGATGAATCTACCAATCAAGGCAGTCTACCAAGGAAACCAAGGAAAGCACTGATGATGCCCATCCATTTCTTTTTTTTTTTTTTTTTTTTTTTTTTGCGGTACGCGGGCCTCTCACTGTTGCGGCCTCTCCCGTTGCGGACGTGCAGGCTCTGTGGCCATGGCTCACGGGCCCAGCCGCTCTGCGGCACGTGGGATCCTCCCGGACCGGGGCACAAACCCGTGTCCCCTGTATCGGCAGGCAGACTCTCAACCACTGTGCCACCAGGGAAGCCC
>RJWK010029875.1:0-25024 GCA_004363435.1 Platanista minor
ATATGTATATATATCTGAATCACTTTGCTGTATATCTGAAACTAACACAATACTGTAAATCAGCTATAGTTTAGTTAAAAAAAGAAAGGGAAAAGCAGGCCTCAATCCTAGAAAGTACATGGAAAGCCACTTATAGAAGACTGTGCGATGCCCAGCCCAAGTCCCCTCAGCATTCACCATTCCTACATTGATGTACTCCAGCAAACCTCTGTGACTTTTGCCTTGAAGAGCTTTCTTTCAGCCCTCATAGGGGATGTCAGGAAACGCTTGAGGAAGGATATACCCTGGAGCTGCCCTCAGCCACTAACAAATGGATATTGGAGGATAAATATTCCAAATTCCTCATTCCTTGAGAGGCACAATTCTGAGAAGTGTCTCAGATGGTCTGCCAGAGGTGCCCAGTGGAGTTAAGTCCCTGATGCCTGCATAAATAACTTGTTTTTTTAATGCGTGCCATACTGGTTTGCTTCCATTCCTTGCCTTGCTTTCCTATTTCATACTGATGCTTCTGAGGATTATCTTACAAAAAATTGTTATACTCACATCCTTATATTTGGGTGGGTACCTGGGAAAAACATTTTAGACACCACTGAAACAGGGACTATGAGTTAAGATATTAGGGAGCAATAAGAATAATAAACTAAATCTCATGGAGTAACATAGGTGGTTGGGGTAGAGCGTGAAGACATTGTGTCCTTGGTCGGGGTTGTGGCAAAAGTACCTAGTACTAAGTACAGTCTGACGCCAGTGGTTAATGCTGCTCACCACTTCTTTAGGTAGCAGTCAGTTAAAAGGAAAAATCAAAACAAATTTAAATTTAGCTAAGATCAAGTAGAAGATGGAAATATTAAGATGGATAATATTATAGCTATGGTTTTCATCTGTCCAGTAACAGACCTCACCCTCCAGAACCCGGGAGTGAACATGTGACCTAGGCTCTACCAGTCCAAGTAGCCTCTCTTCCCACCTACAGCAATTGGTTCCAGGCTGACTGTCGTAGTCCCTTCAGCCTACTATAATATAATACCATAAACTGGGGTGGCTTATAAGAAACTAAAGTTTATTTCACATCGTTGAGAGACTGGAAAGTCCAAGATGATAAGAACCTGCAGATTTGGTGTCTGATGAGAGCTTGCTTCCTGATTCATAAATGGCCATCTTTTTGCTGTGTCCTAACATGGCAGAAAGGGCAAAGGATCTTTCTGGGCTCTCTTTTATTAAGGGTGCTAATCTCATTCATGAGGGTCCCACTCTCATGACTTATCACATCCCAAAAGCTCCATCTCCAAACACCATTGTATTGGGGATCAGTTTTCAATATGTGAGCTTTGGTGCGACACAGTCTATAACACTGACCAATGAAACTTCCCAGAGAGTGTACAAACTGAGGCTAAGAGAGAGAATGTTTCTTGTCTCTTGTTTTGCTAAGTGGTTTGCCAAAGGTGAATGATGCAAGCCTGGAGCTGTGGGACTGATGTTGGCCATATACAGTGGAAAAGAATTGAAACAATGTACATAGGGATGTAATAAAGAGGGAAGGAGGAAAGAGAAGTTGGGAGAGAGAAATTGATTCTGAAAGTGAAAGGGAATTAATGATTTACAACAACCTATTAGGTACTCTATACTTCCTAGTTATGGGAAACAATCAGTCATTTTTTTTTGGTGTCAGTTGGCTTATCTTGGCTCTATCAGCTGTAAAAAGTCCTATCAAGTTCCTATCTTTCCTGAGCACTTAGTGTGTGTCAGACTCTGTTCTATGCACTGTGTATATATTCTCATTTAATCCTTACAGTAGCTTTGTGAGATGTGTATTGTTATCATCTCCATTTTATTTTATTTTATTTTATTATTTTTTTTTTTGCGGTACGCAGGCCTCTCACTGCTGTGGTCTCTCCCGTTGCGGAGCACAGGCTCCGGACGCACAGGCTCAGCAGCCATGGCTCACGGACCCAGCCACTCCGCGGCACGTGGGATCTTCCCGGACCAGGGCACGAACCCATGTCCCCTGCATTGGCAGGTGGACATGCAACCACTGTGCCACCAGGGAAGCCCCCATCTCCATCTTACTGATAAAAAAATCTGAGGCTTAGAGATAGGTAATTTGCTCAGGTTCAGCTAGTTGTTAGTGGTGGTGGAAGCAGGATCTTAAATGGAAAGTATAAGTTCTTTCATAACTTATCATTGTTCTGGAAGCTGAGTGGTGCTAATGCTTTAGAGAGAATGTTGGCTGACCTACATCTGGAGAGTTGGAGAAAAGGCAGCTACCACATGCCATACGTAGTTTTGTTTCCTACAGTAGCTATATGCTGTCTTTCAAATAGTCATTTATTCCTCAATTTTCATTGAATGCCAAATTACCCATTTGGAAAAAAAGATTCTAAACTTCAATAGATTGTGTTAACCAAGAAGAGATACCCTTGTGTACATATACATTTTTGAAAGTATATTGGAATCTGGACATTATGATTTAAGTCTTAATGAACAATTATAAGAGGGCATGAAGGAATAAATATGTTTTTACTAGAGTAGGGAAATAAGATTCAGAAAAAGCTTTGTAGAGTGGATACATGAGTGCTATTCAGGGTGAAGAGGAGGGCATTCCAAGGAGAGGGAGCACGAGGCAAAGGTTTGAAACCATGAAACAGAATGCATGTTGCAGGAATTGTGAGGAGTCAGCTTGGCTGAGTTGTGAGATATTGATGGGATGCAGGCAATAATTAATTTCATGGAAGGACTTCTATGGGATTCTAGTCTGAACTCTATCCAGTAGAAAAGAAGGAGCCATTTAAAAATTGGATTCACAAAGATAGACTTAAAGATGAAAGATAGATTTTCATAAGAAGATAGACTTAAAAATAAAAAGTGACTTTAACTTAGGCAAGATGGGAGATCAGGAAGGCCTTTAGGAGACTTCATGATAATCCAGATAGGAGTCACTAAGTTTCTAAACCAAGGTTGTTGTAAAGGGGATGGAGAGGAGGGGATGGATGGTAAGAGACATGTTAAGACATTTAAATGCATACTTTAGTTTCGTAAATGTGATTTTTAGTTGTCTGTACTGTAATGATAGAAAAACGCTTTCCTCCACATAACACTTGTAAGTAAAGCTATATCTTGTTTATGGTTTTGATATTAAGATTATATCTATATAGCAAAATACCAGTTAGCAAGTATTTTTTTAAAACATCTTTATTGGAGTATAATTGATTTACAGTGGTGTGTTAGTTTCTGCTTTATAACAAAGTGAATCAGCTAAACATATACATATACCCCATATATCTTCCCTCTTGCATCTCCCTGCCTCCCACCCTCCCTATCCCACTCCTCTAGGTGGTCACAAAGCACCGAGCTGATCTCCCTGTGCTATGCGGTTGCTTCCCACTAGCTATTGATTTTACATTTGGTAGTATATATATGTCCATGCCACTCTCTCACTTTGTCACAGCTTACCCTTCCCCCTCCCCGTGTCCTCAACTACATTCTCTAGTAGGTCTGTGTCTTTATTCCCTTCCTGACCCTAGTTTCTTCATGACCATTTTTTTTTTTTAGATTCCATATATATGTGTTAGCATATGGTATTTGTTTTCCTCTTTCTGATTTACTTCACTCTATATGACACACTCTAGGTCCATCCACCTCACTACTCAATTTTGTTTCTTTTTATGGCTGAGTAATATTCCGTTGTATATATGTGCCACATCTTGATCCATTCATCTGTCGATGGACACTTAAGTTGCTTCCATGTCCTGGCTATTGAAAAGAGTGCTGCAATGAACATTGTGTTACATGACTCTTTTTGAATTATGGTTTTCTCAGGGTATATGCCCAGTCCTGGGATTGCTGGGTCGCATGGTAGTTCTATTTTTAGTTTCTTAAGGAACCTCCATACTGTTCTCCATAGTGGCTGTATCACTTTACATTCCCACCAACAGTTCAAGAAGGTTCCCTTTTCTCCACACCCTCTCCAGCATTTATTGTTTCTAGAATTTTTGATGATAGCCATTCTGACTGGTGTGAGGTGATACCTTATTGTAGTTTTGGTTTACATTTCTCTAATGATTAATGATGTTGAACATTCTTCCATGCATTTGTTGGCAATCTGTATATCTTCTTTGGAGAAATGTCTGTTTAGGTCTTCTGCCCATTTTTGGATTGGGTTGTTTGTTTTTCTGATATTGGGCTACATGAGCTGCTTGTATATATGGAGATTAATCCTTTGGCAGTTGCTTCATTAGCAAATATTTTCTCCCATTCTGAGTGTTGTCTTTTGGTCTTATTTATGGTTTCCTCTGCTGTGCAAAAGCTTTTAAGTTTCATTAGGTCCCATTTGTTTATTTTTGTTTTTATTTCCATTTCTCTAAGAGGTGGGTCAAAAAGGATCTTGCTATGATTTATGTCATAGAGTGTTCTGCCTATATTTTCCTCTAAGAATTTTATAGTGTCTGGTCTTACATTTAGGTCTTTAATCAATTTTGAGTATATTTTTGTGTATGGTGCTGGCAGTGTTCTAATTTCATTTTTTTACATGTGGCTGTCCAGTTTTCCCAGCATTACTTATTGAAGAGGCTGTCTTTTCTCCACTGTATATTCTTGCCTCCTTTATCAAAAATAAGGTGACCATATATGTGTGGGCTTATCTCTGGGGTTTCTGTCTTGTTCCATTGATCTATATTTCTGTTTTTGTGCTAGTACCATACTGTCTGGATTACTGTAGCTGTTTAGTATAGTCTGAAGCCCGGAAGCCTGATTCCTCCAGCTCCGTGTTTCTTTCTCAAGATTGCTTTGGCTATTCAGGGTCATCTGTGTTTCCATAAAAATTGTGAAATTTTTTGTTTGACTTCTGTGAAAAATGCCTTTGGTAGTTTGATAGGGATTGCATTGAATATGTAGATTGCTTTGGGTAGTAGAGTCATTTTCACAATGTTGGTTCTTCCAATCCAAGAACATGGTATATCTCTACATCTGTTTGTATCATCATTAATTTCTTTCGTTACTGTCTTATAGTTTTCTGCATAAGTTCTTTTGTCTCCTTAGGTAGGTTTATTCCTATGTATTTTATCTTTTTATTGCAATGGTAAATGGGAGTGTTTCCTTCGTTTCTCTTTCTCTTTCAGATTTTTCATCATTAGTGTATAGGAATGCAGGAGATTTCTGTGCATTAATTTTGTATCCTGCTACTTTACCAAATTCATTGATTAGCTCTAACAGTTTTCTGGTAGTGTCTTTAGGATTCTCTATGTATAGTATCATGTGATCTGCAAACACTGACAGCTTTACTTCTTCTTTTCCGATTTGGATTCCTTTTATTTCTTTTTCTTCTCTGATTGCTGTGGCTAAAACTTCCAAAACAATGTTGAATAATAGTGGTGAGAGTAGACAACCTTGTCTTGTTCCTGATCTTAGTGGAAATGGTTTCAGTTTTTCACCATTGAGATCAATGTTGGCTGTGGGTTTGTCATCTATGGCTTTTATTATGTTGATGTAAGTTCCCTCTATGCCTACTTTCTCCAGGGTTTTTATCATAAATGGGTGTTGAATTTTGTTGAAAGCTTTTTCTACATCTATTGAGATGATCATATGGCTTTTATTCTTCAATTTGTTAATATGGTGTATCACAATGAGTGATTTACATATATTGTAGAATCCTTGCATTCCTGGGATAAACCACACTTTATCATAGTGTATGATCCTTTTAATGTGCTGTTGGATTGTTTGCTAGTAATTTGTTGAGGATTTTTTTTTTTTTTTTTTTTTTGCGGTACTCAGGCCTCTCACTGTTGTGGCCTCGCCCGTTGCAGAGCACAGGCTCCGGATGCGCAGGCAGAGCGGCCATGGCTCACGGGCCTAGCCGCACCGCGGCATGTGGTATCTTCCTGGACCGGGACACGAACCCGTGTCCCTGCGTCGGCAGGCAGACTCAACCACTGTGCCACCAGGGAAGCCCTGTTGAGGATTTTTGCATCTATGTTCATCAGTGATATTGGCCTGTAGTTTTCTTTCTTTGTGACATCTTTCTCTAGTTTTGGTATCAGGGTGATAGTGGCCTCGTAGAATGAGTTTGGGAGTGTTCCTCCCTCTGCTATATTTTGGAAGAATTTGAGAAGGATAGGTGTTAGCTCTTCTCTAAGTGTTTGATAGAATTTGCCTATGAAGCCATCTGGTCCTGGGCTTTTGTTTTTTGGAAGTTTTTTTTTTTTTTTTTGGAAGATTTTTAATCACCGTTTCAATTTCAGTGCTTGTGATATTGTTTATATGTTTATATTTTCTCTTTCTTCCAGGTTCAGTCTCAGAAGGTTGTGCTTTTCTAAGAATGTGTCCATTTCTTCCAGGTTGTCCATTTTATTGGCATAGAATTTCCTGTAGTAATCTCTCATGATCCTTTGTATTTCTGCAGTGTCAGTTGTTACCTCTCATTTTTTATTTCTATTTCTGTTGATTTGAGTCTTCTCGCTTTTTTCCTTGATGAATCTGGCCAGTCGTTTATCAATTTTGTTTATCCTCTCAAAGAACCAGCTTTTAGTTTTATTGATTTTTGCTATAATTTCCTTCATTTCTTTTTCATTTATTTCTGATCTGATCTTTATGATTTCTTTCCTTCTGCTGACTTTGGGGTTTTTTTTTTTTTCTTCTTTCTCTAATTGCTTTAGGTGTAAGGTTAGGTCGTTTATTTGAGATGTTTCTTGTTTCTTAAGGTAGGATTGTATTGCTATAAGCTTCCCTCTTAGAACTGCTTTTGCTGCATCCCATAGGTTTTGGGCCATCGTGTTTTCATTGTCATTTGTTTCTAGGAATTTTTGGTTTCCTCTTTGATTTTTTCAGTGATCTTTTGGTTATTAAGCAGTGTATTGTTTAGCCTCCATGCGTTTGTATTTTTTACAGATTTTTTCCTCTAATTGATATCTAGTCTCATTGCATTGTGGTCGGAAAAGATACTTGATACGATTTCAATTTTCTTAAATTTACCAAGGCTTGATTTGAGACCCAAGATATGATCTATCCTGGAGAATGTTCCATGAGCACTTGAGAAGAAAGTGTATTCTTTTGTTTTTGGTTGAAATGTCTTATAAGTATCAGTTAAGTCCATCTTGTTTAATGTATCATTTAAAGCTTGTGGTTCCGTAATTATTTTCATTTTGGATGATCTGTTCATTGGTGAAAGTGGGGTGTTAAAGTCCCCTACTATGACTGTGTTACTGTTGATTTCCCCTTTTATGGCTGTTAGCATTTGCCTTATGTATTGACGAGCTCCTATGTTGGGTCCATAAATATTTACAATTGTTATATCTCCTTCTTGGATTGATCCCTTGATCATTATGTAGTGTCCTTCTTTGTCTCTTGTAATAGTCTTTATTTTAAAGTCTATTTTGTCTAATATGAGAATTGCTACTCCAGCTTTCTTTTGATTTCCATTTGCATGGAGTATCTTTTTCCATCCCCTCACTTTCACCCTGTATGTGTCCCTAGGTCTGAAGTGGGTCTCTTGTAGACAGCTTATATACGGGTCTTATTTTTGTATCCATTCAGCCAGTCTATGTCTTTGGTTGGAGCATTTAATCCACTTACATTTAAGGTAATTATCGATATGTATAACTTACATTTAAGGTAATTATCGATATGTATATTCCTATTGCCATTTTCTTAATTGTTTGTTTTGGGTTTGTTATTGTAGGTCTTTTCTTTCTCTTGTGTTTCCTGCCTAGAGAAGTTCCTTTAGCATTTGTTGTAAATCTGGTTTGGTGGTGCTGAATTCTCTTAGCTTTTGCTTGTCTGTAAAGGTTTTAATTTCTCTGTCGAATCTGAATATGATCCTTGCTGTGTAGAGTAATCTTGGTTGTAGGTTTTTCTCTTTCATCACTTTAAGTGTGTCCTGCCACTCCCTTCTGGCTTGCAGAGCTTCTGCTGAAAGTTCAGCTGTTAACCTTATGGGGATTCCCTTGTATGTTATTTGTTGTTTTTCCCTTGCTGCTTTTAATATTTTTTCTTTGTATTTAATTTTTGACAGTTTGATTAATATGTGTCTTGGTGTTTTTCTCCTGGATTTATCCTGTATGGGACTCTCTTTGCTTCCTGGACTTGATTAACTATTCTCGTTCCCATATTAGGGAATTTTTCTACTTTAATCTCTCAAATATTTTCTCAGTCCCTTTCTTTCTCTCTTCTTCTTCTGGGACCCCTATAATTCGAATGTTGGTGTGTTTAATGTTGTCCCAGAAGTCTCTGAGACTGTCCTCAATTCTTTTCATACTTTTTTCTGTATTCTGCTCTGCCTTCGTTATTTCCACTATTTTATCTTCCACGTTACTTATCCGTTCTTCTGCCTCAGTTTTTTTATTTATTTTTTTTTTTAGCAGTACGCGGGCCTCTCACTCTTGTGGCCACTCCTGCTGCAGAGCACAGGCTCCAGATGCGCAGGCTCAGCGGCCATGGCTCACAGGCCCAGCCGCTCCGCGGCGTGTGGGATCTTCCCAGACCGGGGCACAAACCCGTGTCCCCTGCATTGGCAGGCAGACTCTCAACCACTGCGCCACCAGTGAAGCCCATGCCTCAGTTTTTCTGCTGTTGATTCCTTCTAAAGAATTTTTAAATTCATTTATTGTATTATTCATCAGTTTGTTTTCTCTTTAGTTCTTCTAGTTTCTTGTTAAACGTTTCCTATATTTTCTCCTTTCTATTTCCAAGATTTTTGATCATCTTTACTATCATTACTCTGAATTCTTTTTCAGGTAGACTGCCTACTTCCTCTTCATTTGTGTGGTCTGGTGGGTTTTTATCTTGCTTCTTCATCTGCTGTGCGTTTCTCTTTCTTCTCACTTTGCAGACCTGACTGTGTTTGGGGTCTCCTTTTTGCAGGCTGCAGGTCCATAGTTCCCTTATTTTCAGTGTCTGACCCCAGTGGCTAAGGTTCATCAGTGGGTTGTTTAGGTTTCCTGGTGGAGGGTAATAGTGCCTGTGTTATGGTGGATGAGGCTGGATCTTGTCTTTCTGGTGGACAGGTCCACGTCCATTGGTGTGTTTTGGAGTATCTGTGACCTTATTATGATTTTTGGCAGCCTTTCAGCTAGTGGGTGGGGTTGTGTTCCTGTCTTGCTTGTTGTTTGGCATAGGACGTGTAGCACTGTAGCTTGCTGGTCATTGAGTGGAGCTGGGTCTTGGCGTTGAGATGGAAATCTCTGAGAGATTTTTGCCATTTGATATTATGTGGAGCTGGGAGGTCTCTGGTGGAGCAATGTCCTGAACTCGGCTCTCCCACCTCAGAGGCACAGGCCTGACACCCGGCCAGAGCACCAAGAGCTTGTCATCCACATGGCTGCTAGTGTTGGAGGGTCTCCTGCAGAGGTGGGGGACAGCTGTGGGTCACCGTGGTTACAAGGGCACTGGCAGCAGAAGTTCTGGGGAGCACTCCTTGGCATGAGCCCTCCCAGAGTCCTCCATTAGCCCCACCAGGGAGCCTGTAGCCTCCAGTGCTGGGTTGCCTCAGGCCAAGCAACACAGTTAACAAGTATTGATTGAACAACCCTCATGTGCCCAGAGTAAAGGTTAAGCTATAATAATTAGATGATTATTCACAGGTGTGATTAGGTTTTATATTTTATAAAATGACATTAAAATATCATTGCCAGAAGAGGCCAAATTTGATTCCTTTACATTTGTGTGCTCAATGCCTAGCACTGTCTCTGAAAAATAGAAGGGACACAATAAATGCTTCTTCAGTGAATGAGGGATGAACAAATATCATGGAATCGGTGGATTGAAAAAAAGCAGAGGGCTTCCCTGGTGGTGCAGTGGTTGAGAGTTCGCCTGCCGATGCAGGGGACACAGATTCGTGCCCCAGTCCGGGAAGGTCCCACATGCCGCCGTGCGGCTGGGCCCGTGAGCCATGGCTGCTGAGCCTGCGCGTCCGGAGTCTGTGCTCCGCAACGGGAGAGGCCAAAATACTGTGAGGCCCGCGTACCGCAAAAAAATAAAAAAATAAAAAAAAAGCAGAAAATCTTATTTTTAAAAATGGATGAATTTATTTTTAAAATAAACATGTATATGTTTCTCAACTAGCCAGCCTCTTGTCATCAGGAAGATAACTAGCTAAGATGATTACTTTTTATCCAGACACTTTGAAACCATGAAAATACAGACTACAGGTTAATCAAGAATAAGTAATTTAATTGCTCAGTGCCTCAGTATACTTACTAGCATAGTAGGGATAAGGTTATCTTCCTTCTACATCAATAAGATGTGTTGAGGATTATGTGGCTTTAAAGTAATTGAAAAAGAAGTCTGAATGGACAACTAAGCTCTTCAGAGAAAGGGCTGTTTATACATAAGGTAATCATTTCAACTTCTAAAGACAGCTAATAAGGAATTTATCTTAGAAAGTAATCACATATTACCTGGGGATCATATTTTGGCTTGAAGATAGATGCAGTTTTATATTATTTTAATCCAAGATCCAAATACAGGGATTTAAATAAAGAAGAGGTAGTGATTAATAAATAAGTATATTTAAAATCTCCATCATTTCTCCATCCCCCTGAGAGTTAGAGGCAGATGATTTTGTTGCTGAGACCTAAAATTTTCATCAATTTTTCAAGGTAGAGAGAGCTCAATACATGTATTTGATATACATATATATGTATATATTTACACATGTATGTATATATGTATATTTCAATAAAATCTTGGTTATTCAAGACTCCAAAGTCTGGTACCCTAAAGTCTCTGAAAATAAATTAAGAATCAATTACATAGTTTTAAAGAGATTTGTCAAGATGAATCAAAGGCTGTAATTCACATTTAAGCCAGAAATTGTAAAACTCTCTCTAGTTTCACTGGATAGCCGCTTCTTGTCATTTGGAGCTCACCATAAATCCGACCTCCTAAGAGAGATGTTTTCCTCAGCCATCCAACTTAATCTGGCTGCCCGGTCTCACATAATTCTGTCTTAAGTCTCTGCATCACACTACATTTATCTGTTTCCCCTTAAGCTCTGTGAGGCTATCTTGCTTACATCTTTCTCTCTGGTGCCCGAAACAATGCATTGTGGGTTCTTGATAAAGGTTTAGTGCATTAATGAGTAATGAATAAAAACCACAACTTGGATGGATAGTCTTGAGGATGAATATCTCAAGTTTTCACAAGATGGTGTTATTTTCCCATCAGATAGAGTGCTCTGGCATGCAATCAGATGCATATTTGCTCACTTGCCATAGTTAGAAGTTTGTGAAAGTGAGAGACTGAACTGAACATGACAAAGCAGTTGAAGTGGTGACTAATTCTGAATTAAGAGAAAATGTTTTGAATAATGCTATAATATCAAAGGTTACTGATAAACAAACTGTGATTTTATTATGAGCATAAAATAACTTCAGAAAAACTGGTTCATCCTTTGATTTGCTAATCTGTTTGGAGCAGAACAGTGGTCATCTAGCAAAAGCCAAGCAACTATCCTTGCTGCACTCTACTTTTATTTAAACTAAGTAAAGGAGAAGATGCTATGTATATTGTATTTAGGAATGTAAGTTGTAGTGTTTATCCTATAATCAGTACTGGTACCTCAAATTTATATTAAAAATACGGTGTGATAATTACAAAAAATAAATAAGAAAACAAAAATAGAGGGACTTCCCTGGAGGCTCAGTGGTTAAGAATCTGCCTGCCAATGCAGGGGACACAGGTTCGAGCCCTGGTCCAGGAAGGTCCCACATGCCGCGGAACAACTAGGCCCATGTGCCACAACTACTGAGCCTGAGCTCTAGAGCCTGTGAGCCACAACTGAGACCATGTGCCACAACTACTGAAGCCTGTGTGCCTAGAGCCTGAGCTCCACAACAAGAAAAGAACCTCAGTGAGAAGCCCGCACACCATAATGAAGTGTAGCCCTCCCTCCGCAACTAGAGAAAGCCTGTGTGCAGCAACAAAGACTCAACACAGACAAAAATAAATAAATGAATAAATTTATTTAAAAAAGAAAAGAAATATAGAGTCATGGAAAATGCTTAAAACTTGAAATGCATATACAGAGGAAAGGAGGTTTAGCATGTAATTTAGAAATACTTCCATCAAAATGATTTAAAATAATTTTAGTGTGAAAGAATTCCTATTCAGCTACATGTAAAAGTCATTTATTCTCAGCATCACATTTTTAAAACATGAATTTATTATGATTCCCATTTTGTTGTATTTTTTATGAAAAATCTTGGAGTGTTGAGGTCCATTTTCATTACACTAACATCGAAGACTGGCCATTGGAAGGATGCCCCCATCCCTTCCTTCCTTCTACTTTCACTTCTCATTTCCTACCTAGACCTTCGATGGCAGCTTGTGGCATGATACTATTTCGATAATTAAGACATAAATAATAAAAAAAATAGTAAAACCATAGCTAACATTTAGTGGATGATTGCTGTATCCCCAACATAGTACTATGGACTTTAAGTCTCTTATCTTATTTAATCTTCACAGTAACATTATGAACTAGATACTGTTGTTATGCCAGTTTCACAATTGACTAACTGTGTTTGCAGAAGTTAGCTTACTGAATGTCTATGGTATTTCAGAGCTTGCATGCTTAACTTCCATTGTTTTGCCTAGAGTAATGAATGCAGCTCTAGGCAGAATGAGGGGAATGAATATGAAAAGGAATTATTAAAACAATGTACATTAGTCAGGTTTATACAATAATCAGCCCTAACTAACAATGTTCAGAGACTTTTAATAGCAAACATTTATTTCCCGTCTTAGATTCAAGTCACTCCACCTGTTTTCGTTTTGGGGCCAGCAACTGCTGGGAATACTTTTCCCGTGGAGGAGCAAAAGAGCAGACAAATTTTAAACTAACTGTAACCTATGCTTTGAATAGGCAAACTGTCACTTCTGCTCAGATTCCAATGATCAACACAAGTCATGTGAACGAGCCCAAACTCAGTGATGTGAGAAAGTGATCTTCCCCCACAGAGTGAGAATCATGAGTGGGACTATGTCCTGTATGTATTTCATATGGTGGAACCTTCTGTGTTCTTCCCACGTTTATCAGCTAAGTGTATCCGGTAGATTTTCTGATTTCTTTTTTTTTTTTTTTGCGGTACACGGGCCTCTCACTGCTGTGGCCTCTCCCGTTGCGGAGCACAGGCTCCGGACGCGCAGGCTCAGCGGCCATGGCTCACAGGCCCAGCTGCTCGGCAGCATGTGGGATCTTCCCAGACACGAACCCGTGTCCCCTGCATCGGCAGGTGGACTCTCAACCACTGCGCCACCAGGGAAGCCCCTCTGATTTCTTTTTAAGAGACTGTATTTGAACATATTACCATAAAAACCTGATTGTTCACAATCCCCAATTCTCATATCCTCAGATAATCAAAACAGTAGTCTTCAAACAGGGGCTGAGTTATTGGAAACTTGAGGACAGAGGGAAATTAGCCGGGAGAGGTGGTGTGGAAATACCACCTTCACATCGTACACTGCCCCCCACCACCACCACCTCATTCTGTTGAGAACTGCTTTCCTAAAAATGTTGCTTTCCTCCAGTCAGGAAGTAGGCCCCAATGAAGAGAGTAACATAGGATAGGCTGTAGGAGAGAATTTTTTTTCCTATATGTCTGTGAAGATAAAAGTTTAGGGCTTTCATTAGCCGGAAAGCTGAATTAAGGGATAAAGACTTTTAAAAGAAAATTGCTGAAGAAATGTAAGGCACTGTGATAACTTGTATGTGCTTCTTGATTTCAGATGACTAAAATCTTGCTTTACCCAGTGATTGAGTCCTCGTGGCTTTACGTTTATTAGCAATCATTTTTCTATTCTAAAACAATATGAGTTAGGGATATCGGCGAAGTCAGGTAGCCACTGTTGATGTGCCCCTTTGATGTGTGACCTGTGGAGAGTGGCACTGTCACCAAGTTGACTAAAAGGCAATAGGCAGCATATTATATAGCAGTAGCATTATTTCTCATAATTGCAAACTGTGAAGTAAGAAAACCAGTGCCTTGTTCTGATTTAAAACCTCAGGAAAATATCAATCCATATTGTTTCAAAGAAAACAAAATGACTTTCAAGGGATATGCTAGCATTTGTTTCTTTGTGTTCTCAAATATGTAGAAACCACATATATTCTACTCTTTCAGAGATTATTGCAGGTGAATAGTTCTTCTCTACATTCCTCTTCTACAATCTCATATTGTCTCCTCATATGGTTTATAACAGTGGGTTGAGTGGAAGCGTATTTATATGATTACATTTTATGAAAACTAATTCACATGTAAAAACTTGAGTTTTGGAGAGTAAAATAAACATAAATAAAATAAATATAGCTGGGTTCAAATACTTACTCTGACATTTTACTGTGATGTGAATTTAACAGAGAAAAGCAGTCTCTCTGGATCTGCTTCCTCATCTGTAATATGGGAATTATAATTCCTCCCTCGTGGACCTACTTGGTCAGTGAAATAATAGTATAATGCCTTGTATATAGTAATAGGTCCCCCATAGTTTTTAGTGATTTCTGTCTCTTTTTCTAAAAACTGTTTTAACTAGAAAATGGACATGCAGAAAAAACTACCCACTATATACCATCAGGGCCCATTGGATCCAATTTCAGATTTTCGTGTTTTCTGAGAGCAATTCTAACTCTTTGTAAGGATTGATATATCATGACTTTTGTTTCTTAGAGGTCTTCCAAAGGACAAAGAGAACATTTACTTGTTTATTTAATTAGAATAAAATTCACCCTATCTTGTAATTATCATAAGGGTTCATTGGACCCCTTTACAAATCTAAGTCATATTATGGGATTTTAGTGATATTATTTTTCCCATATCTTAAAACATTTTTCTATTTCATTATCATATGAATTAGTTCATTTTTCATCTTTTATTCCTAACTATTCTAAAAAAGACTTAAAAAAGAAATAAAGGAAGATATTTCACAATTATTAAATGAATCAGAAGATGAATGAAAAGAGACAGTAGCATTCTAGACTTGCATGATATTGATGAAATTTATAATGTAAATGAAATCTCAGACCATGAGTCTTCAGATTATGATAGTCTAGATGAATTTTCCCAAAATCAAGAATAAGTGGATGAATAATACATTTTTATGGACAAAAATAAATATAGCATTTCACTTCATTAGTCATTCAACTGGAAGAACTTAATCATGTAATACTTTACTATGAAAACCTGATCCATGCCATTTTGATAAAAGTTTATCTTTTATAATATTTGTATACCAAAATTCTCTTTAAAAAGAATGATATGTTCAAAATCTTATGACACATTATAATAAAGTTTTTCACTATCACTTTACACATCTGTAAATTATTTACAAAGCTTAAAATATATATAAAAATATATTTGTATTTTAAAACTTGGATGAAGATGGAAACTGGTGATGATTATTTTTCCTGGTATGTTGAGGGTAAACTATTCATATACTTTGACCTAATATACTCCCAGAAATTTGTCCTAAGAAAATATTTCAACCCAAGGAAGAAGTTCATTGTAGCCCAAAAATGGAAACAAGCTAAATGCATAACATATAAATGCTCTAATAAGTTATAGTGTGTCCCCAAACAAGGATAATTGTGAACACCATGGAAATTTAGAAAACTATTTATGATGCTGAGTGAAAACAACAGCATATTAATTGATAAATAATGATTATAGATGGATTAAAAGGAAAATCATTAACTATGCTGTCCTTCAATTATAAAAAAAGAAAGTAAATTATCAAAATTAGCTAAGCTTAATTCTGCCCTACCTTGGTCATATATTACTATCATTGCTTGGTTGGGGATCTGAACTCAGATTTTGATAATTTCCAGAGTAAGGTGGAAATTCACCATGCTTTGGGGACATTATGAAGTCATTTGCTAAAATGGGTTATTTCTATTCTACACTTCCCATCTCTTGTCTCATTTAACTTATTCCTTCCCAGAAATAGGCACAATAGCATGAGTAACTTTCCAATTTTTCTTCAGTAATACTCTGGTTAGGTGAGGAAGTAGAATTTCAAAGACCAAGAAATTTGTTCTACATTTGAGAATCCCCCAAATTTCTTTTGATACTTGATTATATGTTCTGGTCTATTTTTCTTCTTTGTAATTAGGCTGTAAGCTTTCTGAAGGCTGGGATTGTTTCCCAGTTCACATAGGACCTGTGGTAAAAACACAAAAAATATTTCATAGATTGAACTTAAATGCATCTGTGAGAATAAACCTGGTGCAATGAGAACAGTGCATCTTGAGGTAAGGGAAGGTGATTGAAGAAAACTGAGTCTTCTTAAGGAACTATAACGTGCCAGGCATGTAGATGAAGATTCTACATCTTTCTTATGATAATTTTCACTAAAATTTTTAAAATACATATTATTATCCATTTTTTAATAGTTCATGAAATTTAAGCTCAAAAATGTTATATGTTCAAGATCGCGGTGTTGGTAAGTTTCTGAGCCAAAATTCCAATACTGTTCTACATGCTTCACACATAGTGGGCATACTGTACACTACTCCATAGTGTGAAAAAGTAGAGAAACAGAGAAGTATTGCTTACTGCATAGGTTAATCTCTGAGATTGGGGACACAGAAAATTATGTTAAGTTGTCTGCCATCTTTTACTAATGACTAAACAGAGAAAATGAGAAAATGTGTAAGTAATTATTTGGCTAGTCCGAGATTGTACAACAGTCCACTTGGTAAAGAGAAATGAGCTTTGATCAGGTTTTGATTCTCAGTTTTGTATCCTATAAGATAGTCTTTTTGGTCTTTTTAAACACACACATACACTTTCTAGTATGATGTCTTTACAGTGAACCGTCTTGTTATTACTTGAAGCTGCTTGGCTGGATGTAGCAGCTCTATGTGCATATGTTACTCTGCGATAAAGTTCAAATAAGTGGGAATGAAAATAGAGCTATAACTAGGTTACTACAACAAATGTTTCAGGGCTTTTTTTCCTTCTATTTTTATTTGGAAAAGGAATAGCAGGTCATGGGTTTGTGCTGGCATTTTTATGGTGTGTACTCCAGAGAAGCTAATCACAAGTTTACAAAAACACTGACCTTGCAGTGGGGTTTGGGAGTACATTTGTTGAATGTAATTTATAAGGAAAGGAAAAACAATTATGCTTTGAAACAACTGAAGACTGGGAAATATCATCCTCAAGTTAAGTTAGTGTGCTGGTATTTCTTCCTGACCTTATTCAATCTTATTTCCCTTTTCCCACTGAATTTAATAATGTTTCCCAGCCTCCATAGACTTGCCATAGATGGAGCTCATGTGGGACAGAATCTCTGTGATGTGAATAACCCTTTTTTTTAAGACTACAAAGCTGAAGTAAAAGTGGAAACATACTGATGGAGAGACCAGAGCTAGCAAACATATCTTGCATTTTTTGGAGTTGGTTCTAAGAGGTTATTTAAAGTTAAATGAGTATTTGGCTCATAGTAAGTTATTAATACTCCTGTCGTTGTCAACACTAACATTTTCGTTCCCCCCACAATATCCAACTAGTATATTTGTGCAAGGCTCTGTTCTCACATTTGCTCCTCCTTATTGTTTTCCAGTATTGCCAGGTTTACTCTGGTGATTGACACATGGGAAATATGGCTGTTTGATTTTTATACTGATCGAAAGAATATTTGTACCACCAAGCATAACTTGATTTTGTGGTAAGACATAAATAGGGAGATGAAGAGCCAAAGTTACAAAGAGGAAGGAATTCATTTATTTTTAGTTGTTCTTAACATCATACCAGTTATCCACATTAAGGATGCATTGTAACAGCAGTTTTTAAAATATTGATCTGTACTCTAGAGAGATAAATTGTTTTTAGGGTAAGCTGATTTTTACATTTATTTATTTATGTTTACAGTACACTTGTTTCATGAAAGCTTTGAGACTGGTTAAAAAATAGGAATCGGTAATGAAATAGTAAAATAGAAATTGAATTAGAAAATCTGTTTCAAATATAAATATTCTATATTATAAGGGTACAGATAATCTCTCTGCGACTGACACTCAAATTTGGCTCTCAGCTTCCAGAAAGCTGGAGTTGAGGTTCAGGAAAACACATGGTGTAATTATGTAGCTTGTAATACTGAACCAGAATATATATACTGGTTCTTCAGAGGAAACACAGCTTTTTTTTTAGCATTGAATCCCAAAATGTATCATGTTGGTTTTTATGTGCTGGATATGAATTTATATAGTAGAAAGAGCCCTAAATTATAGTTTACATAATATTCTACGTTATATTTCATATATATTTTATTACCCTCAAAAAAACTGTAGGGGGCACAATATTAAAATGTCTTTCAGTAAAGTTGATTCTGTGAATGTTAAAACTAATGTAATTCAAATGCATATCCTTGTATAGTAGCTGATTTTGTTCTCTAATAAAATCTAAAATACTGAGGAAAGGATGAGATATATGTATTTTCTCTAAACATCACTTCTTGTCCTTGATTGGTAATGGAGGGCAGAACACCAAGAGTTTTCTTTTCTTTCTTTTTTTATCTTTGGCCGTGCTCCATGGCTTGCGGGGATCTTAGTTCCCCAACCAGGATTGAACCTGGGCCCCAGCAGTGAAAGTGCGGACTCCTAACCACTGGACCGCCAGGGAATTCCCTCCAAGGTTTTATTTTCTGATGATGACCAGTAATCTTGGCATGATAGAACTCATTTTTGCCTGGAACTATTTTAAGCTCTATACTGATGGTCACCATGTTCAGCCAGTTGATCAGTAGTTCCAAGTGGCATGGTGTACTTTCTCTGTGAGTCTACGTAGTGTTTAATACAGACCAAATGGCTTTAGTTACTTGCCAAAAATAATGCTTTTGCTTTTGATAAAATTAATGTTGAGCTCTCATTCCTTTGAATATTTAGATACTAGGACCAGGATGTTGTTTTTTTGCTATTTTATTTGAAAGCAATCCATTATGATGATTAAAATCGTGTCAAAAGGGTATTGCTTTTCATGGTGCAAAGTTAGTATATTGACTGCATTTGGTACAGTGGACACAATGATTAGAAATGATCTTAATCTGCTTACTTCAAAAATAACTTGGAATGGTAAACTCAGAAGTCACTGTTACTGAAATAAATAGCTATGGGTGTTCTAACAATAGAATACTGTTAGTCTTATGCATACAGACACACATACACTCACTCACCTCTGTCCTACAGTGGCATGGCATACACCTACTTCCAGCTGCACTACCCCCCAGTCCCAGCTGCCATTCTAGGAAAGAGGGTGTGGGTAGCCCAGTACCACATAGCAGCAGGAATGGAGTGGGGAAACGCACAGACTCTGGGGCCAGACTTGCGGGGTTCAGTTTCAGCTCCACTTACTGGCTGCATGACTGTGGGCAGGTTGTTGACTCTTCAGCATCTGAGTTTCATCATCTGTAAAAGGAGCTATCAATAGCAACTACCTTATGGAATTGATGTCCAGATTAAGTATTTTGTATATGTAAACTATTTAAAAGTATTTGATCCATAGTAAGCACTCAGTAAATGTTAGCAATTATTTATGTTAGGAGTAGTAGTAATAGTAGCAGTACTAGAAATGTAGGCAAAGAACTTTCCTCATTTTAAGGGGAGAATTTAGATATCACAGTTGAGCTGTCATGGCTAGAGTAACTAGAATTGGGTTATAATTCATGCTTAAGAAAATCAGAGTAGGGCTTCCCTGGTGGCGCAGTGGTTGAGAGTCCGCCTGCCGATGCAGGGGACGCGGGTTCGTGCCCTGGTCCGGGAAGATCCCACATGCCGCGGAGCGGCTGGGCCCGTGAGCCATGGCCGCTGAGCCTGCGCGTCCGGAGCCTGTGCTCTGCAACGGGAGAGGCCACAGAAGTGGGAGGCCTGCGTACGGCAAAAAAAAAAGAAAAAAAAAAGAAAAAAAGAAAATCAGAGTCAATTGTTTAATAAAAAGAATAATTGTAAATTGTAATATGGTCATCAAAATGGAGTCAGAAATACAGAGTTGGGCTTTGGGGTGGATGAAGTAGGCCGAAAGGTCAGAGACAAAGCAAAGTCTGTTGCTGAGCCAAGACAAGAACCCAAGGGAGCAGAGAGGCACTGACAGTGCTGGCTTATGCATAGGATTTGAACATGGGGATCTTAGCAAGGAACCTGGGAGTGAGAATATAAAGGGTTAGGGAAGAGCAGCATCATAATTTAGGCTTATAATATGGGTAAGGCCACAGATGCCAATCTTCAAGGGAACAACAGTCCATGAGTCCCCTAATATCTGCTTGTGTTTAATCCACTCTCTCCTTGGTCTGACTCTAGCTTGCTAAAGATACACAGTGCACAGAACCCATATTCTTCTCCATAAGAACTTGCCATTGATAAGCTAGTGTCTATGCTTGTACATGTATACATCATATGAGTTTTATCATCAGCAGAACAAAGAGAAAGGAGAACAGTGAAAATAAAGACGAACAATGTCAGTTTGGGTTCAAAAGCCCTTTTGGTACAGTCCATGGAGTTCAGAGTATTTTCTTCCTATCAGTTTCAAAGCTTTGCCCTATACAGTTTCACCTTTCTGGGATTTTTAAAGACAGCAACATTCTACAATGAAATCAATTTTTCATTTTAAAAACAATGTTAACAAATTCATGACTTGTAAAACACTCCTTCCATGTCATTTCCTCCAATCAGCTCTTCTGATTGCTTTTAGCTGAGTTTAGCTGATTTTCTACTGCTTATTAAGAGCAGCTGTGTTTAAGCAGCTGGCACACAAGTTGGCCAGTAAATGCATGCTGTATAGATATTTAATACCACTTAGTGCTTTATCAGGCTGTACAACCTCTAATTAGTTAAACCACAGAATACCCAAGAACATTAGGTAATTATTACTTTTCCCCCATTTCACAGATAAAGAAACTGAGCATGAGAAAGATGTGTTTTCTACTAGATTCTAATGGTTAAATGAAGACACATGTAAGCCGAATGTTGGGTTTGTTAAAAAATGTGCTATCCAGTAAGGTGGCAAGCCCTCGGGGCTCTAGCAATGAGAAGTATAATAATATATCTGCCTGCATTATCCAAGGATTATAATGTGATTAATAACATGCTACTTTTCCAGGGCTAGAAATAGTCTATGTCTATTATGCTGGATTCTCTATCCAACAGTTCATGCTTAACTGCTTGGAAAACACTCCCCAAAAGAATAACACTTATTTCTTCAGTGTTGTTATCTTAATCAAATCTCATATTATTTCATATTTTCATTCATAATTTGATAGAATTGATGTCTATTAATGTTTCCAGAGATATAAAGTAGGCAGAGAAGCAAATTCCTTAATGGATATATTCAGTTACAGAATTAAGTGCTAAATTAGAGAAATAATCAGTTGCAGAGGGATTGGTGATTGTTTTAAGGGATCTGTTCAAGGAAACACAAAACCATGGCAAATTAATTAAACTGATTCTTAGGATAATTTCTGCCTTTATTGATTTGGACTGAAGAAAATAATCAGGAGGTAAAGAGCATTTGTATCAAAATGCTAATCAAAGTTGAGGAAATTTATTTCTTATATGAAATTTAAATGAGTTTGCTGGTCTGGTTGGTTTATATTGCTGAATGATGCTACCAAAGCCAGAATTTTTAGTTCTATTTATATATTGGCTGGTTAATTTACACTGAGAGAAAAAAACCACAACTTTTCTGCTTCTGTAGTTTGTATCCCCAACCCCAGCTTGTCATTTTCCCAGGAGTTGGGCTGGCTATCTTGAGTTTGGAGGTGGTAAGATCTCCCAACCAAGAGACTTAAAGAGATTCTATGCTGCCTCTTCTAGGTTTCTGTGGAATTTCCATCTGAAGGATTGACTTGTGATTTGGTCCTTTCTAAGGCAACTCACCAAAAAGCTGAGTATTAACTGAGGAATGCTACCAGTTCATCAGGTGAACCTCTTTAGTGACTAAGTCTAATGTTTTAACCGGGTCAGAATTTTTAAAAATTGTCCAGCCAAAACTTTAACCATATTTAAGGGATTGTTATAGTTAATAACATGATCACAAGTATTTCTAAATCAATTAAGGTATTATGTGGCTAGGAATTATGAGGATTTCAAAGCACAGAATGTGGCTTATGATTTATATAGCTTAAAGTTTATATGAGGATGTTAGAAATATATGAGTGATTTTTGTAAAGTAATACAAATGACATATAGAGGTCAGAATTATTGTTAATGGTCATTGTCCATACACGTACCTTGTATTTTGCAGAGAAGAAAACTAGCAAAGCAATGAATCTTAAGTATCAGAGGCAGTGCAGGAATTTGGAGGAGCAAGGGATGGGACGGGGTAGCCTAGGATTCTTTTTTAATCTTCCTCCTAAAGTAGGACAAGAGATGTGCTATTCAGAGGGAATAACGAGAATAAATAGTGGAGGCCAAAAACCAAATCCTGTATTATTGCTCCATTTGCTTTTTTAAATTGGACGCATGAGAAAAGTACATATGCATGTGCATAAGAATGTACTGTGCAAGTATGTGTGTGTGTGTGTTGATGTGTGCTCTACATTTTTAAGAGAAGATATGACTTCAGTTGAAAATTTGAAATGGAAATACAGAAAAAGACATTTTTGTCCCTGACAGTGTGAGACGTCATTTAATCTTCTAACAGCTCCATTAAAGGGATTTTATTATCTCTGTTTTACACTCAAGTATGCTAAGTTTGAGAGGTTAAGGAACTTTCCTAATGTGAACATGTGTCTAACTCCCAAATCTGTGTTGTTGTGTTGTAAGTAGGTGTTGGTATCTATCATTTCCTTCACATAAAAAAAGCTTCCTCATTTTATTTTAATTTTTCCATTAATTCTGGGGCATACTTGAGAAATAAGACAAGTTTTTTAGGATTAATTTTTTAAAGCAACTTACAACTGCATACTTTCTAATAATGTATGTGGATAAAACTGTTCCTTTTTTCATTAAGTTGGATCATGTACAGAGTTAAACTTAATTTCATTTTAAACATTTTTCCGTCATCAGTAATGTGGTTTGTTTTGCCTAAACAGTTTATTCAACACTTCATTAAAGTTCTTGCTTTGTGAGTATAACCAAAAATCTTTAAAAGCACTTTTAGTTTCACATGCTTAAGATGAATCTTTTCTTAGAACTGATCTTTTTGAAATTAAGACATTAGACGTTATTACTTGCACATCAGTGGATACTGGCCCTCAAGAGAGGGATCAATATCTAAAATGTACTTAAGTTTGAATTTTCAACTGGATTTTTCTTAAACTATATTTAATCAGTTAAGATGCTATGAACTGTAAGTAATGGAAATTCTGACAAAGATAGCCTAAGCAGTAGGGTATTTTTTATCTCCATAATTTGTCAGTGCTCAAGAATTGTTGATTGAACCATATCGTGGGGGCCTTTCTACTTCTTTGCTCTGCCATCTTTGGTGTATTAGTCTTTTCCTCAGGCTCTTTTTCATGGTGATTGCAAGAGGGCTGAAATCGTGACCTAGGACTGTGTGTTTTTTGGTTCATATTTAGTGAGAGACAGAGAACTTATCCCCCAACTATGGATAAATCGTCTCGTTTATCTGACTGGGCCAGACTAATGGCAGTTGCCACGTTAATGCCATACACTGGATAGCTCAGAGTAATCAAGATCCATCCTCTAGAGGCAGTGATGGGGTAGATATCTGAACAAAACTGTGTATTGAAAGGAAGAAAACAATGATTAGATTTTGGTCCTAAACTCTGTATGTGTGCATTTTTAAAAAAAATCCAGTGTCAGTGTTACTCTGATATCAATCCTAGTTTTTCTATAGGATGTCAGGTTATGAGAAAGAGTTATTTTGTAAAGCAAATAAAGGCATTAACAGCAAAAGGAACGCAAAATTGGGTTTTATTATTTATTTCATTAATCAGCCAACTTCATAACTAGAATGGCCGAAGTTTCATGCTTAGTTAAATGTGATAGAAGAAACTTATATACCAAAAGGAAGTAATAATCTCCAAATAGTGGCTTAGTTCATAAGCACTAAGTTAAAAAAAAGGATATATTTTATAACTAGCAAAGGAAATGCCATCTAAAATTGATCACATGAAAATTCTGCATTTAAAAAATTTTTAACTCCAGCAGTAATTTCAAATATGTCAGGCTTCCCCTATTATATACTACACCATTGATAGAAAGGTAATTTTACCAGTCTACCAAGACTTCTTAACAGCAGTTATCTAAACCTGATTCATTTTTATTCTCCCCAGAGAAAAGAAGTTGAATCATTTTGGGGACAATTTCTATGATATGGGAATTGGAATAAATGACCATTTAAATAGACTTTGAGTGGTCTGAATCATCTAGCTACCTTTTCTAAAGACATATTTTGAAGTCTTTCTTTACCATGCAGAGAAAATGTTCCTTTTTTTGGTGGTGACTTCTTTTGTTAAAAATTGGTTATTAATCCATATCCCCTACTGTCATATTTATATTTAGATGTGGTTGTCACAAAAAGGAATTCACAAATAATTGCATTTTGTTAAATTGGAATGATTCATTCAGTTTTATATTTTATTTTAACATTTTAAAAAATGACTGATGGTGAATGCTTTAAGTGGACGGCAGTAAGGGAAGCTGAGCCGCCATAACACTCTGACTTGTAATACAGGAACAGAACTCCCTGGAACAGCAGTTGGTTGATGACTTTAATCTATATAGACAGCATGAGGTCCATAAAATCAACATGTGATTTTAAAACTTTTAACTTTAATGACCTTTCCATGTCATAACTCAGGCAGGCTGGAACATAATCCATACTGTTAGGGCCCCAGCAGAAAACAAGGGCACTAGGATCCTGTGGAAACATGGGAGTGGGCTGAGGAGAACTGTAAGGCTGGCTCCTTGTTTGGGGGCACTGGTATGGGAGTAGCCAGGAAAGTCCACAAATAGTATCCAGTTGCTGGGAGCATGCCAACAAGCAGAGGGACAGGAGGTTTTAGAGAATCTGACAATTAAAAGCAGCATTCCAGCCAGGCCTAGGAGTAAAACAAATAAAATATACCTTACCAACACAAA